>JABUQX010139346.1:0-12041 GCA_015478945.1 Trachelipus rathkii | reverse complement strand
TGATTATTTACAAAATTACCTGTTAAGTAAAACAATATTACAAAATTAACATATGCACTTACAACATAGATAGCCTTCGTTAAAGAAGTACTCATAACAAACCACTATTGTGGTTTCGAGATATTGAGAGTGAGCCTTTGCTAGTGCAATTACTATTTAAGATCGGTGAGAGCTTTTTAGGCTGCGGTTCTCAGAATATCGCAGGCACAAACTGTTTTAACTTTTGATTTAAGGATTTTGTTGTTAACTCATTTTCTTTATTATTCTTGTTATTGTTTATTGTATTGCTCGGCTTTTGGTTATCATCCAAATTTGAGTTCCAGTCGTACTTCGGGCGGGAGTAACAGGGCTAGGATCGTTTTGCACAGTTAGTCATAAAATTCGAGTTTCCTGACCTTTTCTCTCTTAAGTTTCAACTTTTTAAAGAAAGCTTTTTCTTAAGTGCTTTTGGAGATCTCAGTGGTGGGGAGTTCTTCTCTCTACCTCTACCTACCTTTCCTACCTAAAACCTGCATTCTTTTTTTTTCCCAACCCTTTGGAAAATCTTTTTTTTATTACTCATTGTTCATGATAAAATTTGAAGCCTCAGTTTATGAAATAACTTTTTTTTTTTTTTTTTTTCTTTTGGGGGGGTTTTTTTTTTGGGTAATCTTTTTCGTTATTTCTTTTTATAAAAAAGAAACTTTCTTTTCCTTTACAATCTCTCCTTTCAGTATTATTTCTATAACTATCTCAAATCTTATTTCCTGACACTTTTTTAATAATTATTTTTCTTCTCACTACGCGGTTTAGATAATACTTAGACGACTTTCATTCATGTATCACCGCGTTATTTCTTATTATTATTATGCTTTCTCTTATAATGATTTCCATTTAAATTATAAATTTTTCTTATAATCTCATTATTCATTATTTTTTTATTTATTATTTTATTTTATTTATTCTGATTTCTTATTATTTTAATTTCAATTTCATATCTTCATTTTGTAATTATTTTTTGATTACTTATTTCTACATCTACCTGTTACTTACTATTATTAATTCAGACGTTGATATTTGTAATATGCTCACTATCTGGGGGTTAACTTAATATCAATTCTAGCGCGCGAGAATTGATTGCCTCTTCTACTTTACAACCTCATATATCAACCTTGATATATCTGACATTAATTGACATGTGCAGATTAGGAATTATACTCAATTATTAAGTAAATAATTGACAATTATAACACAATTAGTTTAGATGATTATTTTTGTTTACAATAATATGTTATCTTGTTGTCTTGGTATATAGGATCACAAATCGAAGTATTTTAAATGATGGATGTTAATATATTAGACATAATAATATAAGGCAACATTTGTTTTATCAAATTGGGACAATTCAGCCACATTTCTGTGTTTTCAATCAATGAATACTTACAATTAATATTTCGTCTTCGTATGTTTGCCATATGGACAAATATAGGAATTCCATGCCTCTTAACTAGATTAACTCTCCTCTATACTTACACAATATTTCGTATTTTCATGTATTAATTTATTATTTATTTCACTTAATCTCATAAGTATTTATGTGCCATTTGAAATATGTACAGTTGACTCAATTGAAGCTTCACCGGTTAACAAACAAAAGAATATTCTCCTTCAGTTATAATACATAAGGTTAGATCACGACGGCCAGTGCCCAGGGCCATGCCCTGGGCAATTCTTGATAGCTCTGTTGTTGTTGGCTGAACTCCTTCCCTTCCTTGTCGCATTATAGAACCGGGTAGATGGAAAAGGACGTTCTATTGGCTGTTTCAATTTAAAATAACAAACACCGACTAAGTAATAAAAATATTTTGTGTGATCTATTTACCATTTTATTAAGATAAGTAGTGACACAATTTTAATGCGGATAATTCATTAAATCAATATAGACAAACATACATTGTGATCTAAATCGCAAATGCTATTGTTATAGTTAGCTGTTACAACCTTCGACGACATTCTACCATAATATCTTAGTGCTGCTCAAATTGATATCATAGCTTGTTTACTAATATATTACAATAATAGACTATAGTGAAAAGCAGTCATTAAGTATTAGATACATGGAAAAAACTTGAAGCTACTCTTACCTATTTAGTGAGATATAATACGTAATCTTACCTACCCTAGTTAGTATATAATTATATATTATATGTACAGTACTTTGTGTATGGTTTGTTAGACATCATAAGGTAACTACATAGCTATATATATAAATATACTATATATATAGTAATATTACTATGTCAACATAGTTATCAGTGATAAAATGCATTCCCTGCTATATTTATATAGTAGCGATGAAATATTTAACTATGTGATTTAATTAGTCTTATGAATATGAAGCGTATTATCACTCATTATAAAGAGTCGAAACTCTGTTCACGCTTCCTGAAAACGTATTTCCCTAACACAGCTGATTAATCTCGGTGTGCCATATTATATCTCTAGAAGATGATCTCTTCACCTTTGAAAATAGGTGCAGACTATTCTATCTAGTAGTGCATATTTAAAACATTTTGTTGCTTATCATTATTCATAAGTCAGGCGTGCACATCCAAGTCGCTTGGAAACTTAGATAGAACAAGCCAGTCTCTTGACTCCCAACGTGGCCATAATTTCTCGGAAGTTGTGCCGGTTTACGCCGCTTCACTTTTTTTCTTGTGTCACATAGGTTACATAAAGACACTAATCAGCATATTTTAAGTCCAACACACATTTAAGCTATAAAAGCGTAGCGCAATTGGCCGAACCGACACACACGAGAAAGTTGGGCTCGAGCCATAATGTACCTTTGCGTTAAGCCTCGTGCCCCAGTCTTTGTTTCACGATCGAAGACAATCCATCTTTACCAGGAGAAAACATTGTTGTATGTGTATTGTGTTTGTTGTTGCTCATCCTGTTGGAAAATAACAGTACCTGTATCCCATTTTGTGTTGATTGTTGTAGATTTCAAGATATATTAGATTTAGTTAGTATGTTAATGTGTTCTCAAATAGCATCTCAAAAACTTTCCCTTCTCAGTGTTCTCACAGTTTCTATGTATTATATAACTAATTAGTCTCATCCTCGTCGCAGGAGTACGAGCTCTTGATGGGTTAGTAAAAAAAGGATTAAGAATTTACATATATTTGGATCGACCTAGTAATGCTCTCAGGTCTTGTCCTCTCTGAGTAGCATTCAGCGTTGTAAAATAATTATTTAATGAAATTTATGAATTTAAAAATAGAATAACCCAATATGTTACATATAATATGTTAAGTCTTTAATTCAAGAGCTCTCTCTCTACAAAATTTGGCGTCCATTTAGGACAATAACCGTGATGTTATTATGGCTGGCCAATGAAATGTAGTCAGCTGTGGGTATGAATTGCACTAGATCTACAATATTTTATCCTTATTTTTACTTACTTTCATACAAACTGTTAGCATCATTCATCTGATGTTATACTTGATCATCCAGTGTACGTTCAATAATATACTTAGATTATTGATGTGAATATCAGGTCGTTTGTCTAACCCAGTGATATTTCTATATAATATATTATGTATAGTATATAAGCTCACTATATATTAATTCATTATACTCTATAGTTATAATAGCATCAATGAGATAAACTATAAATAAGTGATAGGTATCATTTAGGTATACTGTAACTACTTACTATACCTATCTCTCTACTATATATATAACTCACATGATGATCAGAAAATATATCATTTATTTATTAATAATACCATTCAACTAAAATTAAACCATTCCATGAATAGATGCGTATATTGGCAATTCTTATAATCCAGTATAAATTCTATTGTAATGCTGTAGTACTAATTAACTCTATCTATTTCATTTTGATTTTACATGAAATGATTGCTATTTTAATTGAACCATATATATTTTCTTTGTATATATGTATATAAAAGTATTATTAATAACAAACAAAATGTAATGCTTGTAAAAAGTTTCAGAATTAATAACTTCAATAAAAAAAGTCATCTATACATTCACTTATTAACAATCTATATTATTAATTATCGTGAATTGATTTTAAGTTCCCTACATATGAAAGTATAGATACACAAACTCATCTAATTGAAATATATATAATAAATTAATAATAAAGTTGTAACTCAATCTGATAATGTGAAGTAAATACTATATTCACTCAGATGTTATTCGTTCTCTTATATTATATATCTCTCATATATATATAGTGATTAAAAGAGACACTAGTATAGCTCAGTGATCTGAGTATATACAACTCACTAACAAGTACCTACACAATCGCCATAATAATAATTTATTATATTCAGCAGTATATAAGCAGATACTTGTCATTTAGGTGACTACTAAAACACATAAAACTCTTACTTACCAGATCAAGTTTACTAAATTCTCAAGGCTGATCCAATACATAGCAATTGTATAATCAGTGAAATCTTGCAAAACTCATGAATGGTACGTTTACTTCTCGAGTTCAGAGCTAATCAATTACCTCATCATCATGTAGAAGAAGTGTAAAACTATGATTAATTATTTCTATAGCATTTAAATCTTCGTGAGTATATATATATATACATAGTCTATATAAGTAAATTAACAGTGCATACAGTCGACATTATCTCACAAGTTATGCCTTACAAATACTTATAGTGATTAGTCTACTAAGTATTAAGTTAATATTTTGAGGTATTGTAAAGTGGTGGTATATTTTATTTGATACTTTAATTTAGTACAACCTCTCTCTCCCTCTTTTCTCTCTTGCACTCCAGGCAGTATTTGTTGTTGAGTAGGCGAAGTCACCATAATAATGGTATTTGTTTGGAGTTCTCTTCCACCTTGTAATACTAATAATACTAATACTAGTATCATTATTATCATTATTATTTCTCTCTTTAAGGAATATTGCTAACATAATATAAGTTATTCATAACCCAACATATATATCGGATTTTTGCGTACACGTTTAGTGAGGAGGCCAATATTTTGTCTTTGATTTATTACCTCAGTCCTTACAGTGAATAGTTAAGGCAATAGATAACTACTCACCTATACTATGATCAAAGCTATTAATTTGATTATCGACATCTGATCTCATATCTTAGCTCATAAAAATTATGCTCCAAAGATATATATATATATGTAGCAGAATAATATCTCAGTAGTCATAAATTACTCTAGCGTATTATATATATTTACTCTATTCTATGTTATCGGATATGTTTGTATATCATAATATATTACTAATCCAAGAAAATCAGAAACAACTAAATGGAAAAATATTACATCCTATAAATTGTTTAGCCCATATGTACATAGATGACTGTAATACGTAATAATGTAGTACATAAAATGATATTAATAAACACATTATTGTCAAAATACATCTTTTATCACTAAAGCAGTCACTGACTCGCAATAATTTGCAATCATCAGTGACAAATTGTTAATTCCGGGTAAAATCCATGAAAATGAGGTTTGCCGATTGCATAGAAATAGGATGTGATATGAGCCAAAATCTGAGATCAGATTTGGAGTCAGCGCTCTTGAATTAGTATAAAACAGCTAGAAAGTTCTATTTTTTTTTTTTTTTTTTTTTTTTTGTAGACCAGTGTTTTTTTTTTCAACTATTTTTACAAGATTGGAAAATGAAAATTCACGTTAAAGTAAAAGAGAAAATAGGAAGGAAGAGATTAAAAGTAAAGATGTGGAGCCTATTGCAAATATTGAAATCATGAATGCTTTGAAGAAAACAAAAAGAGAAAAATCTTCTGGTTTGGATGTCCTACAAGCAGAAATATCAATGTTGTAGAGTAGTTGATGAGGTTATTCAATGTTTGCCAGAAAAGGTGTGAGGTACCACCAGATGGGCTCAAGACTTCTGACTCGTTTCAATTTATAAGTGTATGGGCGACAAAAAGGAGTGTTCTAATTACAGACAAAAATGTTTGAATGAAGTAGGTAAAATTTATGAACGAGTATACTTATAGGAAAAGTTAAAATTATTGCATAGGAACAGAATGGGGAAGAACTATATGCGATTTTAAGGATGGTCGAGAATGTTTGGATTACAAGTTTACCTTGAAAATGCCTGCAAAGAAATGCTCAGAGAAGAAGAGAGACATTTTCGTATGATTTCTTGATTTGGAAAGGGCATATGACAGATTTCAACGAGATATGTTGGGGAGAGTATTAGAAGGTTATGGAGTAAATAAAATGTTGTTAGATGCGATTAAGGCATTTTATAGGAAAAGTAAAGCTCGTGATATGGTTAAAAGGAGGGAAGGGGAGTTGTTTAAAGTAGGAGTAGGTCTGAGACAGTGTTGTGTTATGTTTCTATGGTAATTTATCTTTATAGATATCGTAATTAGGGATTTGGATAGAATTGAAAAAGGAGCTGATATGCTACTACATTAGGGTAATTGGGTTATCAGCGTTTTACTATTTATTATTTACTGACGGTACTGTGTGTTGGTGATGCTTCAAAAGAAAATTACGTGATGTGATGTGATGTTTGAGTTTGGACGAGTGTTCCAAGAAAAAAAGACTAAAAAAAATATAGTATTTTCTTCCTAAATTTTTCAATTCATTTTCTAATTTTAGCTTATATTCTTACAATTCAATAATTAAACATTACTATATAGATTAGACAAACGATCAAATCTGTGCGCTGCGCAAAAATGTTACACACATCTAGATCGATGCGCGCTCAGAGTGGAAAAGACTATCTAGCTTTCTTGTAAGTCTCTAACTCACCAAGTTGTGTAGCTAGCTCGTATAGTAACTGACTCTGGCATATAGAGGTATAGCTTTTTTGAGTATAATAAGAATCGATAAGTTATACAATTGTTAGGCTTAGATACGAATACTTATGAAAATTACACGAGGAGAGACGCTTAATGATAGCTTTTTTTATTTCTCAGTGTATCGTAATGGAGGTTCGTTTATACGATTATTTTAATATACTTAATGGCTACATTATGTTTAACATAACTAGATAAAACCTCGCGGCACCAGTTTTAAATATTCATGGTACAAAAATGAGACTACCCTCACAGATCGGCCGGCGCTCTATAAACGCTGTAAACCGCGCCACGATCTGCGCAAGGTACGACCTCCCCTCGGTCTCTTTTAATCAGAACGCTCCCATTCTAATGATAAATGCATAAAAGTATCTTGCCCATATTTTATATTTATTCATAGATATATATATATATAACAACAATGCAGAAAAAATTAAAGACATGAGCGGTATATCGACTCACCCTACAATCTGATTTTTTCGCGATAGATGATGCAAGATTGTTTGTAAGTCACATCACACTGCATATAATGAATAATATATTATGTAAATTAAAAAAAAGAAATATATGCCCTTTGCTTCCATTTTCACATATAAAAGATTGCCTTAAAAAGTAAATCTCTTGTGGATCTAGTGTATTACACATAATGAAAAAAGATGTCGAAAATCTTTTACGCTTTCATTAGACTTCAAACATAGAATACGATTCATTATAAGAATATATTAATAAGCTAATCTATTGCATTACATATAATTAGTATAATTGTGTACGAAAAAGTATGTCATACTTTCTAAATATCAGTCAATAAAGGGTATATATATATATATAATATGTATTCGAAAAAGGTTTTTTTTATTTTCTAATTACGTCGGTCTGAAAAGTTAATATTTAATAATATATCTGGAATAAAAAAATGAGATTTTTTTATATTTCATAATCGTCGAATATAAGGTGTTGCTATAAAACTCCCATGAATGTTTAAAAAAAAATTCTCCTTTTAGAATAAAAATAATCGAGTAAATAATTCGGTTTGAGTCATTTAAAATGCATAATTTGTGTATTAAATTAATATGACACAAAGCTAATAAATAATCAAAAATTAACAAATATATAAGTTATTAATTATATAATGTTTTAAATTATTTGTTTAAGATAAAGTATTAATGCCGAGAAAAAGGTTGATTACTATTGCTATTAAAAATATACACGTTGACTCTCAATAATAAACTCAGAATAACATAAATTGAGTGACACTAGGTATCTTCATGTGGATAGAAAGTAACGCCTTTATAATCTAAATAACTCTAATAGAGACAATACTATGTGTATAGAATAATATTGTACTGTAGTATATATTATTTCTAATGTACGGTAAAATTGCTACATCTTATAAGATCACACAAATTATTTTTATTCTTTTTTATGTTATTCAAATTGAAACAACAGCCAATAGAACGTCTTTCTCCTACCCGGTTCTATATGCGACCAAGGAAGGGAAGGGAGTTCAGCCAACAACAACAGAGCTATCAAAACGTGCCCAGGGCATGGCCCTGGCAATGCTAAATATATTATTTTTGTATTAAAATTGAAGGTTTATTATATAATTAATGTTCCTATTGACTATCACTTGTAAATGTTTCATATTGGATATATTGACTCATAAGTGAAATATTACTTATATAACAACATATAGAGAATGGTGAAAAAAGATCTAGTAGAGCAAATGGAATTCTAATATATTCTCCACTCTGCCAACTGTTCAAAATGAAATTTATATAATATTTGGGATTCGAGTAATCACGAAAATGTGCTTGAATTGTCAATGACAAAGTCCTTTATTTATTAATGTAAGATAACAAAATCATCTAATTATTGATCTGCGATCAAACTTTTTCATAAAGAATATTAATAAAGGAAATAACATCAACTATTTTTAATCATCTTTCCTTTTTTATTAATTATTGTACCCGAGAGGTGAGTGATTTAATTCTATGTTTAATTAATTAATGACCTCATCTCGCTGTACGTATTGTAGTTGAACCCCAGAATAGTGACTTTCAAATATCAACCTGTCTGATAAAAAGGGCCAAAAAAAAAAAATAATAATAATAATAATAAAAAAAATAAAAAAAAAAATAATAATAATAATAATAATAATAATAATAATAATAATAATAAATTAATATATATAATATATAATAATAATAATAATAATAAGAAATAAACGCAGGTGATAATGAATGAAAGTGTCTAGTATTATCTAAACCCGAGTGAAAAATAATTTTAACGAGTGTTAAGAAAGTAAGTCTTTGAGGTTATATTTAATAATACTGAAAGCATATCTGGTCTCGTGAGAAAGTTTTCATTTTTTATAAAGGAAATAGAAAAAAGTTCGTTACCCCCCCCCAAAAAAAAGTTAACAAAAAAAAAATCCTTTCATAAACTGAAAATCACCGTGCTTTTTCAAAAAAAAAAGATCGTCCAACGAATTTCTACAAACAACAAGGAAGCCTTGAGATGCGAAAAGGGGGGTGGGTAGAGAGAAGAACTCCCCACCACTGAGATCCTCCAAAAGCACTTAAGAAAAAGCTTTCTTTAAAAAGTTGAAACTTAAGAAGAGAAAAGTCAGAAACTCGATTTTATGACTCACTGTCAAAACGATCTAGCCTGTTACTCGCCGAAGTAGACTGGACTAAAATTTGGATGATAACAAGCGAGCATAAATAACAATAACAAGAATAATAAAGAAACTTGGGAAGAAAACAAAATACCTCAAAAGTTAAAATTTGCCTCTATTCTGAGACGAGCTAAAGCTCTCAACCGATCTTAGTGAAGCCAGCAAAGTCTCTCAATTCTCCCCAATGGTTTATTTTCTTTAACGAAGGTATTTTTTTAAGTGCATATTTAATTTTGTAATTATTGGTTTTATTAAAAGTAATTGAAATATATTAGACCCGGCAGCATAATAATATTATGAATAGTGAAAAGTAGGTAGATTGGTCTTTTTGACATAGGATAATTTATAGAGAATTCTTACATTTTCCTAAAGAAGTTAAAAGTCAGAGAAATACATTTATAGCAAACGAGGATGAGGGAAACCCCCCCCCCTATCATTCTCATGCCTATTCCCCCACAATAAAGGGATGGGAGATGGAAACATATTTGCATGTAAAGTGGCCTTTTAAAAGTGACCGTTAAATGAGATATGAAATGTTCCTTTTGATAAAGGAAATTTGTAATTATTTTCTAGGATAATAAAACTTGTAAAGTCCTTGAGACTGAAATGGATAAATTTGCATGCGGGAGATCTCCATATTAAAAATTATTGTATTTTATTTATTAAGTATGATAATTAGATTAGGAAGTTCGGTTCCTCTGGCTAAAAATGTAATGAAATTATTGTAATTGGTATTATAATAAATAGCTAGTAATATATTAATTCTATTTTATATGTCATTAAGGGCAGTCTATTCGCATTAAATTATTCTATGGTGTTATACGGCGCTAGGTCTAATATATTGATCGAATTAATATGAAAGCACTTTTACATTTTAAATTGATCCAAAAAAAATATATTTTCGTTCGAAGTACTCTGTGTGTGGGAGGAGCTAACATCTGCACTCTCAAAAAGACCTATGAGGTCATTACGAGTGGGAAAGCATGAGACAAGAGGCGTTTTGTACCAAAAAAGTTGGAGTTGTCTCTAAAATTGAGGTAAATTCTACGGAATATTTGTGCTTACTTCAAAATTTTAAAAAAATGTATTTATTATAATTGAAGGCTGGGTATTCTTGCTTGCTCGGGATCACCAGTGTACTATTTCCAGTACTATATAATAATGTTTTTATAATCTTTATTGTAATTATAAAGCTAGAACTCAATTTGAGGCAAAAGCTATTATGGTAGAGTACAAACAAAGCATCTCTGAAAATTATGTGTATTTATTATGTACGGTAAAATTGCTTACATCTTATAAGATCACACATAACTATTTTTATTCTTTTTTATGTTATTTCAAATTGAAACAGCCAATAGAACGTCTTTCTCCTACACAGTTCTATATACGAACGAGGAAGGGAAGGGAATTCAGCCAACAACAACAGAGCTATCAAGAATTGCCCAGGGCATGGCCCTGGCAAGCTAAATATATTATTTTTGTATTAAAATTTAAGGTGTTATTATATAATTAATGTTCCTATATCAAGATCTCTTGTAAGTGTCATATTGGATACACAGTATTGATCATAAGTGAAATAATTATATATAAAAAATATAGAGAATGGTGAAGGAGATCTAGTAGAGCACATGGAATTCTAATATATTCCCCACTCTGCCAACTGTTCAAAATGAAATTTATATAATATCTGGACTCGAGTACTCACGAAAAGGTATTTGAATTGTCAATGACAAAGTCCTTATTTATTATGTAAGATAACAAAATTATCTAATTATTGATCTGCTATCAAACCATAACAAGAAAAGAATATTAATAAAGAAAATAACATCAACTATTTTTTATACACCTTCCTTTTTATTAATTATTGTACCCGAGAAGTGAGTGATTTGATTCTATGTTTAATTAAATAATGACCTCATCATCTCGCTGCATATATATATATATATATATATATATATATATATATATATATATATATATATATATATATATATATATATATATATATATATAAGGTATATATATATATATTTAACCTCCTCCTTCAAAAATTATATACATATATATATATTTTATTATATAAATATATATATATAAATATATATATATATATATATATATATATATATATATATATATATATATATATATATATATATATATATATATATATATATATATATATATAATAATAATAATAATAATAATAATAATAATAATAATAATAATAATAATAATAATAATAATAATAATAATAATAATAATAATAATAATAATAATACGCTAATTCTCATAGTAAAAGTAATATTACTACAAATTTTATTATTTGGCTTTTCTTTTATTAATAGCTAATAATAATTTTCTATATATATACTGAATATAAATCAATCTATTAGAGATATGGAAATATTTTAATAATTCAAATTTATCCTTCGAACCGGATTCGAACCAGTGACCTATGGATAGCTGTGATATTATACTTCTACAGTCCACCGCTCTACCAACTGAGCTATCGAAGGGATATGAAG
>JABUQX010139344.1:30000-35463 GCA_015478945.1 Trachelipus rathkii | reverse complement strand
GTCCAACTGTATTCAAAAGAAAGCCGCCCGATCCTTCTAACTATCGCCCCATAGCTCACTTGTATTCTTCTAAGATCTTTGAAACTTTCTTTTGACTTGCGTCATATTCTTCTTGACTATTCTGTTTCAGCGTATGTTTGCACTTTACGACATATACTGTGTATATATATATCATATATATATATATATATATATATATATATATATATATATATATATATATATATATTATATATATATATATATATATATATATATATATATATATATATATATATATATATATATATATATATATATTTCTTATATTTATATATATATATTTATATATATATAGATATATATATATATATATATTTATATATATATATATATGTACAGCAATTGTTTTATCCACAATTGGATTTTACTAAGTGTCATGATGCAAAGATAAGTCATTATCTTAGCAATAATAATTTTAAATCATTCAAATAAATATAATAATAATTATTATTGTTTCAGAACACATCTTGTAGTATTTTGCTAAAGAATACAGACTTGGTGAATAAAAATACATAGAATGGATATTAAACTAGAACATCTTATTGAAGAGCCCATAGCAGCCCGTGTGTCTGGATATAAAAATTTAATGGCATATAGTAATGAAGAAGATTTCAGAGTTGGTGAAGAAAATCGATTTGTAAATAAAAGGTAAGTTAAAATGAAAATTTTCTAATTATATTTTAACGATTATATTTTATATGAAGTTGGTAGGTTTATCCTGAAAATATAAATTGAAAAATTATTTTCTGAATTTTTCATATCTGCATGGATATTACCTTAATTTTATCATGTTCTGCTTTATCTGTTATAATTATTTAATGAAGAACAGTTCCCAAGATAACTTACATAATGAATGGTATGATGCAATGAGTATGTAGTCCATTATTATTTTTAAAAAATATTAGAGTAAGGTTATGGTTGTGAGTGAGGACATCCCTCCAGGTGAATTATGTTTGATGGTGAGCAGCTGGAACAAGCAGCCGAGTTTAAATATTTAGGATATATATGTTGGATGAAAAGGGAACGGATGATGGCAGAGTATATAGGAATGTTGGGGAATGGCGGAAGGTATTGGTAATTAAGTCGTTGGTGGATGTGGGGTGACAAAGACTTGAGGTGCTAGGGTCTCATATGGGTTTGTTGTTACCAGCACGTATAGTAGTGAGACTATGGTCTGAATAAGAGGTATAGATCTAAAGCACAATGTGTTTAGATGGACAATCTTAGGGGCGTGTTAGTGAGAAGAATTGATAAAATGAGGAATGAATATATTAGAGAGTTGTGTGGTGTAAAGAAAGGGATAAATGAAAGGACGTTGAGATGACTTGGTCATGTGGAAAGGATGGATGATAGTCGGTTGGTTAAGCAGATGTATAGGGTGGTGAGTGTGTTGGGAATTGACCGGTGGAAGACCGAAGAAAAAGTGGATTGAGTCAGGAAAGGAATGCCTGGAGGAGAGAAATGTGAGTTTGTCAGAGGCGAGAAGAAAGGTGCATAATAGGAATGAATGGCGTGGTTTTGTGAGGGGGTATGGTTGTGGCCCACCTGGCCAAGGGATAAACCCCACATTGACGAGATGCCATAGTGAGGGTCCGTCTCGGTCCGGAAGCTCTAGGGTGGATTTTCTGGCTGAGACGATTTCTCACTGATAAGTATAAGGAGGGCGGTAAGGCTGGGCTTTCTTTTCGACTTGTCATATTCTTGTACTACATTCTGTTTCCGATGCTTGTCACGCACCTTACCCCCAGCGTTGGGGAAAGAAGGTGGATGATGATTAGAGAGAATCCAGAGGTTGGGGGTTCGAATCCTGCTGTGATGCCAGAAGAGCGTACTATGTGGCAAATTTCACACAGTTGCTCTTTATTGCTGCAACATGTGAGGGGGTTGAGGTTTTCTATGCTTCCTGGTTCTGTCTATTTGATAAAATAAACATCCTTCACCCAGAACAGCCCTCACTGAGATTTGGGTAACATGCATATTGTTAAGATGCTGAGTGAATGAGAAATGTTTATAAGTTGTGCCCCTCTCTTTGTGTGTTTGTGTGGGTTCTAAACCATGTGGGGTGATGTGCATTGAGGTCCCCTGCTAATATCAAGTTGTTATGATGTGTTAAGGTAGATAGGTCTGGGACAAAATCTCCTGGACATATTCCAATGTGGATGAATGAATATAGAAATTTATTAGGTTGTAGGTTTTTTTATTAACTTTTATTCATATTGATTGTTGTTAAGTAAATATTTGTTGGTTATTCATGAGGTATTTTGTGTGATTTGTGGTCTTTCAGAATTGAATATTTTTGTATGCAAGTGTAATAAATATGTTTGGCTTGTGTTTTATGTTGTCTTAGGATTGTGTAGGTATGGAATTTAGAGAGGTGGAGGAAGTGTCTTGTTTGAGATTGGATTCTTGTATAAGAGTTGTTTATATTATATTTCATTAGGGTTTGGTTCAATTCTTTGTTTATTTTTTATATTGTTAATATTCAATTGAAGAATATACTAATGATGCATTGATGTCTTAAATTTTTAAATACTAATTAATAGACAATTTGTGTTTAGTGATAGGGTTGTTTCTACATCTAAATAAATGTTTGATCAAAACTGTTCAAAAAATCGTGTAATGTAAGTTACAATAAAATATAATAATATAATTAGTGTCCGTTTTTAGCTATTTTTGTATTAAGAATTTTATGAATTTTTACATTTTTCTAATTATAAACTTTTATATTTTTATAGATCCAAGGAAGAGGATGATGGAGATTAAATCACCATTTCCCGAGCCTTTGACTTGATGATAGAAGTAAGGTTATCTCATTTTTAAAGGTAACTAGATTCATAGATATGAGTTAGTAATTTTATTATTATTATTATTATTATTATTATTATTATTATTATTATTATTATTATTATTATTATTATTATTATTATTATTATTGTTATTGTTATTGTTTTCTGAGGAGTTGTGGAAAAGAAGCAAAGGTTTATCTTGCTTTTAAAGAATCTTAAACCTGTGGTGAAGCGTTATGCCATTAAAGTTTACTTTCAAACTAATTTGATTTTAAACGCGGAAATATACAGTGGTAATTTTAGGAAAATCGTCATTTGAAACCTATTTATTTTTTATTAACTGCACTTTTATATTCACTATTTTGTAGAATATATAAGATAATATAAATTCCTATTTTTTTAGAGTTCAATGATGGAATAAAAACAATACCAAAATATGGTTCACAGTTGGGCTGAGAGCGAATATAGAAATTTACTCACACTTTATAATGAAGGATTGCCGGTTCCTAAACCAAAGAGATTTTACGGGAAATGTCTTATCATGGAGTACTTGCACAGAGGATCTGCCTGCACCAAGATTACAGGTAAGAAAAGTATCTAGAAACTGTTTTTGTTTTGAAAATGTTTTATTAGTAGATTTGTTTTTGTTTTTTTTGCCTTCTTGCATATATAGTATATATATATATATATATATAGTATATATATATATATATATATATATATATATATATATATATATATATATATATTATATATATATATATATATATTATATATATATATATATATATATTCCTCTTTGCCCCAAGATTGGGGGTAAGGTGCGCTAGAAGCATCGGAAAAGAAAAGCAGTAGGAGAACATGACAAACGTCGAAAAGAAAGCCCAGCCTTACCGCCCCCTCTGTACCATTAATTAGTGAGAGCTCGTCGCAGACAGAAAATCCACCCTAGAGCATCATGGGACTGCGACGACCCTCACTATGGTAATCGTCAATGTAAGGTCATCCTGGCCCAGGTGGCTACAAACTATGCCCCCATACAAACCCCGCCATTCTTCCTATCATGCACCTTTATTCTCGCCCCTAAACTCACATTTCTCTCCCCTTCAGACATCTGCCCACCGGACCTCAATCCACTTTCTTCTGGTCTTCCAGCCGGTCGGTTCCCTACACACTCCCACTATACATCCGCTTTAACCAACCGACTTCATTCATCCTTTCCACATGACCAAACCATCTCAAATATACACTTTCATTTATTCTCTCATTTACCCCTTTCTTCACACCACACATCTCTCTAATAAGTTCATTCCTCATTTTATTAATTCTTCTCACACCTAGCATGCCCCTAAGATTGTCCATCTGAACACATTGAACTTTAGATCTTACTTATTCTAGACCATAGTCTCACTACCATACACAACACAGGTAACAACATACCCTCATGTGGGCAAGACTCTAGCGCACTCAAGACTAAGGTCCCTTGACATTCACCAACGATTTAAACTGCACCAGCAACCTTCCTGCCATTCACAACTTTCCTACTACACCTGCATCATCCGTTCTCTTCCTCATCCAACACATACCCTAAATATTTAAACTCAGACACTCCTCTCCAGCTGCTCACCATCTAATATAACTTCACACTGAGGACTGTCCCCAATTTCACAACCATAACCTACTTATCTACAAGCCATTTTCAAACCCTCCTTTATTACCCTGCCAAATCTCTCTACCAATCCTCTCAACTCTCTGATTCTGCCAGAACAAATTCATCTGCATATAGGTAGGGGCACCCCCACTCATCTCCATTCTCCACCATTCTAACAATATCTTTCCCTGCCATCCCCACCTCTGAATTCTTTCATAACCATCCATATATACAAATTAAATAAACTAAGGAGATAAGTAACACAACCCTGTCTTACCCTGCTATTAATCCTAAACCAATCACCATTGACAATTATATTTATTCTTACACACGCTTCATACTTTTGAACATATATTTTTGATTCTATTCAGAAGTTTACCAACAACACCATATATCACCCGCCATAAAGCTTCCCTATTAACTCATCATACGCCTGTTGCAAATCCATAAAACTCTAAATACAATTTATTCTTCTCTTCTCTCTCATTTTCTCAATCATTTGTTTCAATGTAAAGATTTGATCCACACATCCTCTACCACTCCTAAACGCACCTTGTTCTTCACAATCAGTCCTTCAGTCACTCGACGCACTCTCTTTCGACCAAAATACCAGCATATATCTTCCTACAACACCTCACCAAACTTATTCCTATAATTTTTATTAGCTTCTCCTTTTACCTTTATATATGTACTATTACTGCTCTCCTCCAATCCCTTGGAACTATACCCTCTATGAATGCTTACACAACTCCCAAATCCAATCAATTACATCTCCGCCTCCGTTCTTGATCATTTCACCAGTAATTTCATCTATACCTGCAGATTTACCATTCTTCAACTTTCTCACTCTACCCATTACCTCCTCCTTACTAATAACCTCATCCCCAAAATACCTATTCCTTCTTGCACCATCAAACCCACACACATTCACTATATATATATATATATATATATATATATATATATATATACATATATATATAT
>JABUQX010139344.1:17500-25000 GCA_015478945.1 Trachelipus rathkii | reverse complement strand
AAGGAAGCACTGAAAATAACAAAAAAGTTAATGATACTTTATAATAAAATAAAAAAATAAATGTTTAATTTTATTCTTACTGTCACATACGTGATTCTGGTAAATATATAATTTCTGAGCTTATACATATATCAATTAACTTTCATATTTATATATTTGGCCAGATAAGTATAATTAAATGTTGTTTTATTTTATTTATTCAAATAAGTTATATTTGATTTTCTATTATTATTGAAATAAATTTTATTTTTAATGGCTTTATTAAAACCTTTAATACTCTTATCATTTATTATTAAGATGATTTGAGATGCAATACTGCTGACCATTTTAATATTGCATTAGATATTTGACTAGTGTATGTAAAGTTTTAAATGCAGAAAATGTAAATGGAGTTGATAATGTTCACAAATATTGAATGTCAACAAATGTTTTAAGGGTCATTGTTTATAATAGAATCTTAAAAATCGGCAAATATAACATGGTATTTCAATTTAAATGAAAGTGTCAATATATATTTTTCTTCGCTCAAAAAAAAAGATTCCTTTCCTTAATGGAAAATGTACCAAAAAATATTCTCAAAATTTTAGAGCACTTTTAGAGTTGGATCTGTTGGGTTTAAAGAGTTGGCTGGTAAATAAATATTCTTTCTGCAGTTCGATTTCCACTATGTTATCAATCTCGAAATTTATTAAAATGATTTAGTATTTTTGCCTTACTAATAAAAAATTTTGATCCCCATCATGAAATTTCTCTGATACGAAGCACCAACGAAGCTCACCTGAAGTTTACTGAAGCTAAAGAGATCACCAAAAGAGTTTTGGATCAATATTTAAAATAAGAAGTTTTATCGATTAGGGTTTTTATGATTGAATAATTAAAGTATTTAAAACTTGGCTCTTAAATATTACAAGTGATACAACAATGGTGGATACAACATTGCTGTAAAGTGCATGAGCAAAATTACTATGAATGTTTTTATCTTGAAATGAGTATGATAAAATTCCCTGATACGAAGCAACAATGAAACGCCTGAAGAAAAGTGCTGAAATGAGCAGAGAAGTGATTGAAGTTTCTTGAAAGATCGACGATTAACTAGTATTAACGAGTATGCCGCTCTCTTCATTTTATACTTGAGAATAAAGGTGAATCCATCTTAGCTTTGAGTTAAACGATAAAATTACTACTATGGTATTATATAAAGATTTCAGTAAAACAAAGGTCACGACCACCTTATAAACTTTAAACATTAAAGTAAGAATATGAATTAACTCATATAACATTTGTGACTTCACTTTGTCGACGTTTCACAATGAAGCATCTGTGTTCACAGATGCTTCATTGTGAAGCATCTGTGTACACTTCAAAACTAATTCTTCCTTATCTTAACTCCTCCATTTTTATCTTTAACTCTTCTCTTCTTATTATCCTCTTCTCTTCTTACTTTCCTAATTACTCTAATAACTTTCTTCATATCCTTCCCATAAGCCTCGTTCAGGTCACCATAAGCAATGTCCGGTTTACTATGTTGACTCACCCAATTTAGTTGTCCTACTAATGATCTGTGAGTTGTCATTTCTTCTTTGTTTAATTCTTTCTCTCCTTTTTCCATAGGTCCGTAGATCTCATCATCTGTTTTCATTAATTTTCTTGACTCATCCATAAATATTTTTTTTCTTGTATTTAAATAATCCTTGCTCCTGTGTTCCTATTTTTAATTTTTTCTTAATTGCCTTCTTTAACTTCCATATTTTGTATGTTCTTGCTTCTTTCGGAGGTGATATATAAACTTCTTTCAAGTTTATCTTCTTGAAGATATGCTGTCTTAATATCCATTGATTTACATTTCCAACTATATTTTTTTTAAATTCCTATACATAATTTTAAAGTTTCAATATCACATGTAGGTGCGTCTGTAGAATATTCTCCATCTTTTTCTTCGAAGCCTCTCACCACTAACTTTGCCTTATAAACCCTTCTTCCTTCTTTCATTTTTCTGTCACTATCCATTTAGTGGTTAAAACATTTTTATTTCCTTTATTTACGGCCTCGTACACCCCATTTTCAATTCAGCTTTCCAACTCTTTTACTTTTGCTTCTAATACGTTTTTGTCTTCAAAATTAGCTAAAAATATACCTCCTCCTCATCCTGTATACGTGTAATGTTTTGCCATTCCTTTAAATCAAGCCACTTTTTTGTCTTGGTAAATTCTCTACATTAACAATTATTCCAAATCTTCCTTGTAGCTTTTCCAGCTCTTCCTATTATTTTTACCTCTATCATTTTTCCTTGGTCTTCTTTTTTCGTTTTCTCGTTACCTCTCACCTCTCCTCATAATCGGTATTCTCTCTTCTAATTGAACTTAATTCCTCTCTTTCTAATTCATTTTCTTCTTCTTCTTCTTAATTAATTCGATTAAAATTCTGTCTCTTTAGAGAATGGGGGGGCTTTAAAAGCCTGGAGGGCACTGAGCAAATCTGAATAGATGACATAGGAGTGGTCTTGGTTGTAAGGAATATAATCCAAAAGGAAGTCTTATAGCCATTAATTCTAACGTAAAAATTTTAAAGCAAAGAAGGGAGGGTATGGGAAAGGTTGCGGTCAGGAGAGACAACAGACGCACCCCACACTGCCCCTGTTTAAGAGCCGTCAGTAAACACGATTAAATCCACCGTGAACTGCGGAATGAGACAGGAATGATGCCTTTAGCAAGGCAGCAGGGCGGCTAGATTTGGAGATAGAGGTCAGGACCAGGCCAACATGTCTCGATAGCGAGGTTTTGAAGGTGAGAAAGTCGATAAAAGAGAGTTGGAAAGTAGACAAAGAGAGCGTGTTCCACTCTTTGCAAGCGGGGCACATGTAAATTGAGAAGAGGTTCAGTCTGATGTTCAGAAAGTTGGCGCGCAGAAAAGGTCGAGAATGTTTTGGAAAGACGAATCCGATAAGCTCAATTCAAATGAGGAGGTGTTAGACTTGGGGTGCTTAGAAGAGCTGCGTCTATGTCTTCATTGTAGGGTTGGGCGAGCACCGGATTTTTTGCCCACCGCACTAAGCCTCTTCACCGACACCGTGTAACCGACACCGCACCACCCAGCAAAAAATTCCCATAGGATCCCATCCATTCCTATCTTAATTAAGATAGGAATGGAATTAGGATCATATAGGAATTTTTTTGCTGGGCACCCATCATCCTACCGCCCCGCACCACCACAGCTCTTTTTTCGACGCGCACCGCACCGAGAGCAAGCCACAGCGCACCGCACCTCACCAAAATTGGCGTACCACGCACCGCACCGATGTATTATATATATAATATATTATATATTATATATATATATATTATATATATATTATATATATAATATATTATATATATATATATATATATATATATATATATATATATATATATATATATATACTGTATATATTATATATATATATATTATAATTAATATATATATATATATATTATATATAATATAATATATGTTTTTTTTATATTAATATATAGATATATATATATATTATATATAGATATATATATATATATAATATATATATATATTATATATATATATATATAAATATATATATGAGAGGGAAGTAGAGTTCCTGAAGCGATGAGATTATGAAGTCTTACATCCCATGGCACTTCAGTGCCCAATGGTTCTTCCCTTTTCTGTTCATATCCACATTCTTCTTACAATGGAGTAAGCTCTCCCTTATCACACACCATAAAATACAATTACAGACAACACTTCCCTTTAATAAGAAAATGAAAAAATGGTCTTAAATGGCAGCCACGCGATTAGTCTCGGAGAAGCCAATAGAGGTGGCTTCCAAAAATAACCCCTTATCCATGCACCCTACTCTCATCACCATTAAAGGCCATTGACAACCTCCGGTGATGGAGTTGGTGCCGTCACGGAATTTCCGGCCTGTTTTGATGTACGGTCTCCTTCCTTCATAAATTTCTGCAACCTTCTCGGTTTTAAATCTAATTTTCATTTTGCTGAACATCACCTCTCCTGCTCATCTTTTGTTCTTAATCATAGCATAGGTTTTTGAGCATTCTGACTTCAAACTCTACTCTGTTGATTCGTACTATTTCTTCCCTCAATTTTCAGCCAAAAGCAGTTGTGCCAATGTGTGCATTGATGTTTGTTCCCGTGTCTGAAAGATAAAATGTTCCTAAAAATATCAAGATATTCGAAATAATGTGCTTTTACAACCTTGCAAACTTCCTTTCTGAGAGCTTGTTACAGTGTGTTTGATAAATTCCCTTACTCAAAATTTGATTTAAGACCATAAAAAAGTATTTCTACAAAACGAATCGACTGACTAGATTAATGAAGATAACTTTAAACAAATTTTCGTTTATTGAAAAATTTCTACTAAAGGTAAATTAACTGGTTTTGAAATGGGAACGAGATTAAATTAGCTTCAATAAATAGACATATTTTATGTTCTAAATTCATAGAAGAGATAAAAGATAGTAAATTAAATAATAAATAAATAAAAAATAATAATAATAAATTTTGATGGGAACACTTTTATCTAAATAATTTAGTTTTCAATATAAAATGGTAACTAAAGTATTATTACAGACATATAAAAGTATATATATTTAATAATGCAAAATTCTTTTCAATAAACTATTATGTTCATAAGTTAATAAAAATATCTAAATAAAGATAATATACCTTAAAGTTATTTAAATCTTATTTAATTTACAAAAGATTTATCTCTGTTTATTAAATATTCCGAATTAACATAAAAACAAGTAGCGAACGATCAACAAGAACAAATACCAACACTAACGCAATAACACTTATTCCTAAAATATTCATAAGCTTTTTAAGCGAATGGCAAATAAATAAAGTAATTTAAAATCTATAAAATTTCCAATAATATCAATAAATATATTCCAATAATAATTAATAATAATTATAAAGCATCAGAGCTGGCGTTGGCGCCAAAACCCGAGTTGCAGCCTATGCGCCTTGGCGCACTATTTCAATTCGTAGGCGCAAAAAGGGCGCATAGGCGGCAACAATTTTTAAAAAGGCGGACTTAAGCAATAGGGCACTGGCCAATTCTTTGCGGCCCTATAGGCCGCGGCCTATGAACAGAACAATAGCATTTTTTTTACCCTTAAAAGTTAGAACTTTGAAGCGTGGCAAACTTGGTATCATTCTAAAAACCAGTGTAAAACTTTATATATATATATATAATATATTTATATATATATATATATATATAATTATATATTTATAAAATATATATATATAATATATATATATATATATATATATATAGTTATATATATGATATATAATATATATATATATATATATATATATATATATATATATATAAATAGTTATGGATAACGGCGTCGGCCTGGATTTCTCGAAGACGGTTTGAGATATCGTAATGAAACTTTGTATATGTTCTTTGGTATGTTAAACGATTACGGTTGGTTTTCAAGTTCGCTAGGCTTGATTCTAAGGGGTATCTACCCCCGAGGAGCAAGGGTAAAAATAAGCGGCGTTACGCCGTTTTTGCGCTTCCAATTCCGCAGCGAAGATTAGGCCAAGCGAGATTGGGCCAATTGAACAGGTGTTCTGATTGACCGAACTGACTAATTTTTGCTGGTAATTATTATTATTAATTATTAATCTATATTTATTATTATTATTATTATTATGTATTATTATTATTATTTATTATTATTATTGATTTTATTATTATTATTTATTTTATTATTTTTATTTTATGTTTTCTTATTTTTTTATTATTCTTCGTTAGCGTTAGCCCTGCCCCTCTCAGCCCAGCGTAGCACCGCACCAACCCCTGCCCCACACAGCACCGACCCCTATATATATATATATATATTATATTATATATATATATATATAACAAGATATATATATATACTATAATATATATATATATATAATATAATAATATATATAATATATATATATATATATATATACTATATAATATATATATATATATATTATTCTTGTAAATATATATATATATAATATATATATATATATATATATATATATATATATATATATATATATATATATATATATATATATATATATATATATATATATATATATATATAAATGGTTCTGTAGTTTTTAAATACAAATATATTGGCAAATATGTCTCTGAAAATTTTCAACTTCTTCAGCGCTCGTGCTGAACCTCCAGGGGGAAAACATGGACCACAAAGACATGGAGGTGGAAGAGCACGTGTAGATATTTTACGGTGTTTTAATTACAAAAATTATTAAATGTGTTTTTCTTCCTTATAAAAGCATGCTTTTATTATCGCACTAAAGTTTACTTTGCAAATAAATTTAACGAACATCCACCAGCCGGCGAAAAGTCGTAGGCGCAAAGGCGCATAGGCGCATAGGCGCGCTAGGCGCATTGATGTGACCAAAAAATAGGCGCATTAGGCGCTAAGCCGCACTAGGTTCCGGCGACATAGTGCGCATAGGCCAGGCGCACCAAAAAAATTTATAGTGCGCGCCCACTTGTAAAGCATAATAAAATTTTTAAAAAAAATAATTAATAATAGGGTTGGGAAACTTCTTGGTTCGGAAACGTCATAGTTTATATGCTCTATTTCTATTACTTAAATAATCTCTAATTTCATTATTAATCATTTTCAAGTTTTGTTCGTACAAAAACAACAAAAAATTAATTAACAATTTACTTGCTAAATAACTCTCATGACAAATAGTCAAATTCAATAATATAAGAAATCGAGACAAATTAAAAGGATTAATCAGGCTAGAGTATTGCCAACACGATGAATTCAGGGGATTCAATAATAAATAACAGATAACGAAAAAAATATTCACTTAACCAATATTCAGCATAGGAAACGAAATAGAGATGCGGAACAACACAAAGAAATAACGTTTTAAAAACTTCGAGAATGATGCCTTTTGCCTTTGGTTTCGACATTCGATAAAACTTTAGGAATTTATTGTCCATATTGAACATTTTTAGAAATCTGTTCAACAAATATCAAATTATTTTGCGTTCGAGCTTAATATTATATATATATATATATATATAATATAATATATATATATATATATATATATATATATTTTTATATATATATATATATAAAAAAAAATATATATTATATATATATGCATATAATATATATATATATATATAATATATATATATATATAATAGATTAGAATATTTTAGAGGATTATTGAATGATTTGGGTGGAAGAGATGAGGAGGTTTTTCAAGAGGTGAGGATGGGAGGTGAAGAGGGACGGGAAGGAGATATGGAAATACAAATGGAAGAAATTATTAGGGCGTTAACTAAAGGAAAAAAAGGAAAGTCCACAGGTCTAGATGGTGTAAGTATGGAAATGTTACAGATGGGAGGCAGAGGGGTGGAGGAATGGCTGGTTGTACAGGTTATATAATTTATGTTGGAGG
>JABUQX010139344.1:0-10000 GCA_015478945.1 Trachelipus rathkii | reverse complement strand
CAAGTCAGCAGGCCTACGGAGTCCTGAAGACTAACTTCCTCCGTTACGGAGAAAACCTAACCTGCTCCGTATTACCCCTGATGGTGTCAGGTGGTTGCTGTGCTGACTAGACATTCAAACCACTATTTTTGAACATCACAAACCTAACATCTACGTAATATTCTATAAATTAACCTTCGAAATCTTCTATATTCTTCGACTTTGTATCTACAAGAAAGAGCGGAGAGAGGTACCTCACCGTCGGGTACACTTGTTGACAGGGTAACCCACTTATCCGTCACATAAATAAAAATTAAGTTGTGCGCCCGAAACAGGGGACTCTGTTTGATGTTCCTGCCACTTGCGTGCACTAGATTGTACTTTCGCTCACATCATCGTCATATTTTGTTTTTTTTGAAAATCATCGCATTCTCTTCAGTTATCTTCAATTAAATCTTCTTCTTTTCGACTTACATTGGACAGATCGAGAGTTAGTTAGTAATAACCTCCAATACATTTGAAATTCTTTCTTTTGAAACTTACAAAAGAAAATGTCAGAAAAAAATCAACCAAAAGACTTGGATACAAGCACAGGTGCTGATAGCCAAGAGGATTTGGACTTTGATCCATCCCTTGCTGCTGTTGCTTTAGATCCACGTTTAGACCAGCATCTGCGTGATGATCATAATAAAAATAATGTAGAAATGAATGTAGGAATGAATGAGCAAAATAAAAACAGGGTAGAAGTTTCCAACTCTGACATACCCTTGGTTACCAACTCTGACTTATCATTAGTTCCCAACTCTGACAAACCTTTCACTGAGACCCAAATGAGTACCTTATTGACTAAACTCAATAAGCAGGTGATAAGTGAAAGGCAATTGGCTCAAGTAAATGATACAGTCGGTAAGGTTGAACACAGAACGTACCATGATCAAGGTCAAGGTATTCCACCTGACTTCGATTCCCATCATGTGCATATGCCTAAAAATACTACTTCTTTCTATGATCGTGAGTATAAACCTTCCTTAGTTTCCCAATCTCAACCACGATCAAAACCTTTTCTACATAATCCACCCAGTTATGTAGAAAATCCTAGAAATCAATTTCTTTCTAATCCTACTCTTCATTCTAATCCTAATCTTATTCCTAATCCTAATCTTATTCCTAATCCTAATCTTATGCCTACTTCATAATTTTCTCCTAAACTCAAACTCTCTCCTAATCCCAATCTTTGTTCATGATTTCTATACCCCCAGTAAATCACTTCACCCAACTAAGTCTCTCTTTTAGAATTCCCGATATGGGGCAGAAGGACAATAGAGGATTCTCCATTCCCCTATCCACTAGAGGGATGAGGCTGACTTTCTGCAAAAATATAAATAAAATTTACTACAGCCTCACGAGAACAAATTCCCTTAAATCAATATCCGGAGCACCAGATGTTTTCGACTGATTCTCGGTCGCATTCTGGTTGTATTCCACAAGGATATTCCCAACGACTGCCTATGCGTCGTATTCCTGACGACGATGAACCTTCCATGTACTCAGGACCACACATGAAAAAGAGACTTGATATGCTGGAGGAAGCCATTGTGCTTCTTACTCAGTTACTCAAGAACTCTCAGAAACTTAAGGTTGTGGATCCTGGCAAGTTCAAATATGAGTCGGAACAAGATCTCTTAGTCTACCTGGCTGATTTTGAGGCTTCATTGTAGGTTTACCACTACTCAAATGCCATCACTTAATGGTAAGACTGCTGGGTCGACAAGCTAGAAGGCAAATTTTTAAGTTATAAACAAGAAATCATAAAAGATAACCGTGAATACTTCTCCGTACGGGATAATCTTGTGTGTTGGTATCGTGATGAAGAACGAAAGAAAAAAGAATACAGAATACAGAAGTATCATGCCGCTCATCGATACCCAAATGAGAGCATCAAAATGTTTGCCCTTCGGTTGGAACGCCTAGCTAGTCAAGCATATCCTGGATACGATATGAGAGATCATGATTCCCTTAGGATAGCTTTCCTTTGTAGTTTGCCTCCATATATTGAAACATTCGTCCGTCAATATATTAAAATGATGGAGTTGGACGGGTATAGTAGAGCTTCCTGGGAAAATATAGTGAATTTTGCGGACTCCTTAGATAGCGAGAATATCGCTTTCCCGAATTCCATTTCCCAAACTAATCCACTTGAGATCGACAAACCAACTTATGCCCAAAAGACCGCGATGAAAGTGAACCTAGACGAATCTTTGCGGAAATCCGCTATCCGATAAATTACTGCACTCCCCGGATGGAACTGAGGTTTTTTCAACACAACGTCGAACAACGAAAACCTAAATCCAAAAATAATCATCGGCAGGCTCCTAAGAAGAAAAGTAGTCCCCAAGAACGAAATAATGGTAGTCGATACTATCGTGACTCCACCAATAGTTACGCAAGAACCATGATAGTACAGGTTCCGTCTTGACCAAATTCGAATTCTACGTTCCTGCCTTGATGACCGGAGAACGTTTTGTGTAAACTACTGGAAAAAAACAGGGTCAATCATGGAGGAGTGTTACAAATATCTGGGAGTATGCAGTTACTGCAAAAAGAAAGGTCACATCAGGGCCAATTGTCGATCTAGGAAGTCTCCTTCCTCTTCTTCCCCGAATATTAGAAAAGTAGTCTGTCCCTTCTGCGGTGGTCCTCACGCTGGGATGAGGTGTTCACATATTAGTGCTCCTCCCCAGTCACATAATCATGACCACGAGCCTTCTTCCCTTAGAACTGTTCCCTTTGAAAGAGTATATTCCCGGTCGTATTCTTCAAATCAATCGACCAATCACAGGCCTCCATCGTCCAAACAAGTGGAACCATCCCTACCTGCAAGTAAAAATTTAAACCCTTGCGCTAATGATGAGGTGCGGTATGATTCCCCTTTAAACTCCTGGTCTCCCCGGACTTGAGTCCTCTGGTGGAGAATAACCCTTTAATCGACTCAGTCAATGATGATGGAGGCATAGAAAATTTTAAAACTTCTAAAATTATTCCCGAGAAATCTTCCGAACGACCTCCCTTAGAAATGAATAAACCCTTAGAAAATCCCTTACGGACGATGGTAGTCCATTGTACTCCTTTCAAGGAGGACCCTCTGATTGTTTCAGTCGCTTTGGTTCCCAACAGCTCTGGCTTCTACGGTTGTATGGTAGACAGTGGAGCTGGAATTAGTTTAATTAGCACTGAAATCACCGAGGCGTACATGAAGAACTTGCCCTTACGGCCCTCTGTAGATATAAAAGTTAATGCCATCAGTGGTCTGGTCCGAGAACATTCAGTACCTATTGACTTCTACACTGAATGTAACTTGCACTTCCCTGACAGTGATTATGTATCTAAGCCCGTCATTTTGTTGGTAGTTCCCCAGGAATTTATGCCTGCTCCGCTAGTTTTAGGGGCTGTCGCTTTAAAAGAAAATGACCTTCTCCCAGACTTAACTACGCGGGAATTAGTGCATAAGAACTGACGATTGTATAGCATTCCATAGCTAGAGAGAAGTTCTAAACATTTCCCTTTTTATAAATGTGTCACGGTTAATTCCATTAATGTTCCCCCGTTTTCCTGTCAGATGGTGGATGTAAGTTGTCCTTCATCTGAAATCTCTTCCTTGGTAGGTTTTCAATCAGAGCCAATGGGATCCGTTGTACCAATTCCTGGTGTATTGGATTTGCGAGATTCGTGTAGGATCGCTCTATTTAATCCTTCCGATGCACCTCATTATGTTAGGAAGGGTACTGTGGTAGGTAGTTTGTGTTCCTTGGAAGAAGAGGATCTTCTTCAAGTTAATACTAGGCCAGTAGAGACGAATTCCGAGATCAACTTTAAAGCAGACGTATGGTCCCCCACTAAGTTGGAGGAGGAGTTTTGCTTTGCGGATATTCCTATCTCTGACCTCGAAAAGAAACGATTAATCGCAGTGTTATTAAAACATAAATCGGCTCTCAGTTTCGGTGACCACGACGTTGGAGTGGCTACAAATATTACCCACTCTATCGAGGTAGAAACTGGTCGACCTGTTAGATTACCAGTACGTCGTTTCCAGGGTCCCTTGGCTCAAGAAATAGAAAATCAATGTCATGAACTGTTGGAGCAGGATATTATTAGACCTTGTAAATCCCCTTCAGCTCCTGTGGTTCCTGTCCGAAAACCTGACGGTAAGTTGCGTTTATGTATAGACTACCGGAAATTAAATAGTGTTACTAAGACAGATTCCTTCCCTTTACCTAACCTAATAGATATGATTTATAATATGTACGGTAATGTCTATTTTACAACAATAGATCTGGTCCGTGGATATTATCAAGTATCAATGGAGCCCGAGAGTGTTGAAAAAACTGCTTTTTCCACCCCCTTTGCACAGTACGAATATTTAAAAATGCCCTTTGGTGTAAAGAATGGTCCAGCAACATTTCAACGTGGAATGATGTTGGCGTTGGAAGATTTACCATGGTCCGAGGTTATGGTATATTTAGATGATATTATCATTCTCAGTAAAAATATAGATGATCATCTAACCACCTTGGATCGTGTCCTTTCTGCACTAGAGAAAAACGGGTACAAACTTAAACCCAGTAAAACCCGGTTGTGTCGTACTGAGGTGGAATTCTTGGGTCACCATATATCCCGGAAAGGTATACTGCCCCTTCAGAAAAATCTCAAAGGAGCTTTGGAATTTCCTGTCCCCACTACGGTAAAACAATTACGCCAGTTTCTGGGAATGGTAAACTTTTATAGGCGTCATATTCCAGATTGTTCTCAAATCAGTAAGCCTTTATCATGCCAGACTGGTGGTAGATCCATTAAATGGACGCCGGAGTGTCAGCAGGCCTTTGATCAACTTAAAGAGGCCTTAGTAAATCCCACATTGTTAGGGTTCCCTGATTATAGTCCGGAGGTTTCTCCCATGGAGCTACATGTAGATGCTTCAGACTTCGGGCTGGGGCTTGTCTTTCTCAAATCTAAGACGGCGAACGCAAGCCAATTGCTTTTATTTCTATGACCTTCAATGGGGCTCAGAGAAATTATGGAGTAATTGATAAAGAACTAACTGCTTTGCGTTGGGCTGTCAAATCCCTTAGACCTTTCCTCCGTGGTATAAAATTCATTATATATACTGACCATATGCCACTCATTTATTTACAAAATATGAGTTTGGTTGATGGAAGGTTAGCTAGGACTATGGAAGAGCTCTATGAATATGACTTTGACATCCGTCATATATCAGGGCCTAAAAATATAGTTGCTGATGCTCTTTCCCGATCTCCCGTAAATGATAATATGGAAGAACCCGCCGAAAATCCTTTGGATTTCATTCCTCCTGGGTTCTTTCCGATAGAAATCAGCGGAGGAGGAGACTCGTTATATAAATGTTTTTCTCTTTACTTATATGGATCGGTCGAGAGACATTTAGAGGTAAGAGATGTTCTTATCGAAGAGTTACAAAAGCATCCTGTAAAATATAAACTTCAAGGTCAGTTGGTTCAAAAAAGACTCCGATTATTAAAACTTCCGGGTCAATTGCCAATACCAGAAGTTATCACTGCTTTTACGGATGTCTTTAAAGTTAACGTTCACATATATTATGCCCATAATAAACCTTTAATATATGGAAATAACGTTGGTGGTGAACCCTGTTATTTAAAATGCTTAGCCGGGGTTCACTATAACTATCTGCTAGTTACTTCTAGTAGTGAATAAACTTCATGTCGACTCCATTGGAGTATGTACCTTATTGAAGAAGGACCAGTCTTTTATAACCTTGTCTCGGGGTTATAAAATGACACAATTGTGTCCTGATACGAAGTAAATAAGCCGGGAGAATAAAAGTTGGCTTTGCTTCATCTGTTTAGAAAATGAAACTTCTGTCGTTCCCTTACTGACTGGAACTTAAATTTAAACTACTTGGCCAATTAAACTTATCTCGGTACATATTGTATCTGATAAGTTACCTGAAAAAAAAAAAACTCTTATTCCTACCTTTCTTAATCTCTTAAGTAAACTTCCTTCTGAACTATTGTTCTATAACATCTTCATCTATCGAAGCTGTTTTGAATGTATGCTTTCTAGTGTGCCTGATCGTCAAACGCTTTAACTTATGTGAAAAAAAAAAAAACCCTCCTGGTGTACATGATTCTTGTATAGTTGATCTTTGTGTGTCTGGATTCTTCGTGTATGCTTGCAGACTAAAGATTAAAACTATTAACTAAATATCTCAAAAAGTCTTGTGTCACTGAATTCCCTACTTTATTTAACCAAAAATGGTTAAATATATATACGATAAAAAATATCTACAGTATATTTTTTAGAAAATATATGCATATTGATTAAATATGTATTCATCGAAAGCCTCCTACCTCTAAAATGATATATATATATATAATATATATATATATATATATATATATATATATATATATATATATATATATATATATATATATATATATATATATATTATAAATATATATATATATATATATATTATTTATTATATATAATATATATATATATATATATATATAATAATATAATATTATATATAATATATATTATATATATATATTATATTATATATATATATATATAGTATATTAAACTTTGTATATATATATATATATTATATATATATATATATATAATATATATATTATATATATATATATATATATATATATATTATATATATATAAAACATACATATAAATATGCCATGTATACCAGTTCCACGGTTCCAACAACCTGTCATGTTCTTGACAGGTTGTGGGCCGGAGGAGCTTTAAAACTTATTTTACAGATTTGTCCCGGTTCCTGAAGGAGATAATAAGATGTTCTCATGACCGACGTATGCCCTGGATGAGTAGACACTCTCTCTTCAAAATAATAGGACCAAATGGATGATTTAATAAGTATAAAATGAAAATAGAAAGAATCAGGAAAAAGACTTCCTAGATTGTTTTTATTTTTCGAAAGGGTATATAATAATGGAAAAAAAATTTCATTATTATTGAGGGATGGAGTGTTTTCGATGAACAAAAATGATTAACTTTCCAAGCCCCTCTTTTCTGATTGTATACCTTTATTTTAGATACAAATTTTAAAATTTATATAATTTAAATTTTGTTTTTTTTTTTATAACTAGTCGATTTCTCTCAATAATTAATTTGTACTTTCTGATTTTCACAATCAATAAGTACAATTGAGAAATGGAGAAGGTGAAAATGACTTAGTTTACTCTACTTCATTTTTTCGCTTCGAGACAGTTATTATATGATAAAAAATTATAATCTTAGACTAGGTAATATGCTCATGTTTTTTTTTTATAATTGGAAATTCCACCATGACTCGATAATTGCCGGATATTTGATGTTTTTCAGGATTGACTCTGCATAGTTCAAGACATCTAGAAACATCTCTGTCGGTATCCCAGAGTATCCGGACCAGACGACCAAGTATTCTGCATGCCATTGTTAATGGCCGAGAGATCTTCTGAAATACAATAAAAACTGTTCTGTGTCAGGCCGCACCATATCGTGTTGCGTACCTGTGTTCAAGCACCTATAACGTCGATCATGGAAAAAAATTACTGAGGCTACTGAAAGGTGAATGCCCAATCCCAAGTTTACTACTACAGTCCCCTTGGGCAAGATATGTATGTGTCCAACAAAGAACACATTAGTCAGGATTGGGACACCAGTAGGCCAAACACTGTCCATCTACAGTTGAATTGAAAAAAAATCAAGATCTCTTATAGAAGAAAATACTAATGGACAGACAATAATATCGTCAGAGGCCGACATAATCGATGGTTGTTATAACAGCATTGTTAAGAGGAAGTTCCTATTGTCACCCCTCATATCTATTATATCAACAAGGAAACCTTTAACTTGATTCTTCTTTGTTGTTGGATTATCTCAACAAGGAAACTTTTAACTTGATTCTTCTTTGTTGTTGGATGGTTTACATCCAAAACGTTTATTCTTAGAATCCATAATGAATAAATGGGAAAATCTATTTAACATTAGCATAAAAAATGGATATAAAATTGTATAAAGTAAAATATTTATTGTAAATTATTGTAAATTATTATAGCTTATTTAGAGAGTCCTGAGTATCCTTCCCTGCGCGCTGTTTCTATGCTCTTTGCCTCTTCCCTCCCGTCTTTCTTTGAACGACGTGGAAAATTGAGGTGGGGGTTTAGATTTAGTGGGGGAGGATATAAGGGAGATATTGATCATGCATCCATGGTGTCAATTGGCAATTCGCTATTTTATTCTGGTAATGTTTATCCTTGAAAATGTTTTTTATATACAGTCTGGACGTTTGCAACCATTTTGATCCAGCCTGTATTAATACATCTTATTCATTTTATAGCTGTATTTATGATAATAATTAGCAATGATTCAGATGTTATAATTATATATTTTTTTTCTAGTATATCTTATGATTATATTGTATGTTTGATAAAATATAAAACTAATAAAAAACATAGCCACCAGAAGCACAGATGATTGTAAACATATAGTTGTGCTTAAAGTTCATACCCAAAAGACGTTGATAAGCCTTTCTAGCTGTCTCAGAGGTCAGTGCTACAACATTATTTAAGTTTTTAAATTAATGAATGTAAAATTTTGTATCGATGTAAAGATAGTAAACTTGACATTTGTTACAGTTTACCGTCTTGTTGCTGGAAGGCCATTGACATCCTTATTTCTCCCATTTTAAGAAACCCCTCTTGGATATACCAGGGTAGGTTTCTTATCATACATAGATCTATATTGTTGTTCTTAACTGTCAAATATGCAAATATAAATTATGGTATAAATACCAATCATTGTTTATATTTGACAGGGTTCCGAAGTTGGGATTCACCTTAATCCTACTCCGTCATTTTAATGGTGGGGTTCACCTGAATCCTTCAAGATTCCATTGCTGGGATTCATCCTGAATCCTTCTTCTTATTTTGGACTGATCTCATTTTTGTGCTGATACTCCGAAGCTGGGATTCACCTTAATCCTACTTCGTTGTTTTAATTGTGGGCTGATCTTCTTGTTTTGGGCTTGCTGCCATCTTCTTATTTTATTCTGATACTCTTGAGTGAGATTCATTCTTGAATCTTGTCTCGGTGCTATTTTTGAAGTTGGATTTTATCCTGAATCTTTCTTCTTGGAGTTGTTTCGGAGTTGTGGTTCGTCTGGATCCTTCTCCCTGCCAATTCTAACGTTGGGGTTCGGCCTGATTCTTTCCTCCTTAATAGTACTTCAGCATAGTTGTGATTCTCCTGAATCATACTCACCACTTGGAACCATTCCCCAGTCAAATTCAGTTAAGTCATCATTTATTCACAATTGTTGAGTCTGGATTTCTTATTCCCTCGATTTTATATGCATGAGCAATATTTGGAAGCGTTCGGTTTCCACTCTCGTATCTGATCATAGAGCTGTCTGTGCTCGTGTACATATTTTACACATTGGAACCTTTAACTTTTACTCCAACGTGTATTAACTGATTCTATTAAATCATAATCTTTTATTCGTATGTTGTTGGTGTAGGACTGTGTGATATATTAACTTTTGTCAGACCTCCCACCATATATTCTGAGCGAGTTTAGTAAAACTAATATTTTTACTGTGTGTCAATATCCTTTGATCATTGTTATTTTGTTGACATTATTCTTCTTAATCTTCAAGAACTATATCGGGTTAATCTTCGAGAACTTTATCGGATTAAACATCGAGAAAGCTCCGGGAAACGAGCTAAATAATTCTACCTCTTTCTCTAGGTTAAAATCTTATATTGGTATCAACCTTTTTATATGTTATCAACCGTCACAATCCTCCTCGAATAGTCATTCAAGTCAGCAGGCCTACGGAGTCCTGAAGACTAACTTCCTCCGTTACGGAGAAAACCTAACCTGCTCCGTATTACCCCTGATGGTGTCAGGTGGTTGCTGTGCTGACTAGACATTCAAACCAC
>JABUQX010139343.1:20000-25000 GCA_015478945.1 Trachelipus rathkii | reverse complement strand
TTTTATAGTTCCTTTAATGATAATATATATATATATATATATATATATATATAAGAAAGAGAAGAACATATATATATATATATATATATATATATATATATATATATATATTATATATATATATATATATATATATATATATATATATATACAGTGGCGTATCCAGACACTAAAAAATTTTAAGTATCATATCTGTTAATAATATAAAGTGCAGAGGTTAAATTAATTTTATATAATTCGTCGCTGTCAGGAACAAATCTCGTAAGTCCTTTAGTTAAAACTAAACTTGAAGCCATCAGAGAAAATGCAACATTAGAATTTCAGCAGATTTTTGAAGAATGTGTAAGCGTATCAGAGCTGGGTATTGAAATTGCTGTACCAAGAATTAACAAGTTCCAAAAATACAGACCCAACATTCCTACTTCCGACCCACAAACTTATTATTGTACATCCATTTTTATACCATTTTTGGATGATTTAATATCAGCATTAGGAGAGTGTTTTTTAAATCATAAATAAATTATTTCTTCCTTGCAATTTGTCATACCGAACAGGTGTAATATGCCATATGAGAAGATAAAAGATTGTGTAACATTTTACAAGGAAGATCTCGAAAGCCTAATAGAAGATTTAGTAAAAGCAGAATGGGATTTATGGAAGCTGAAATGGCATCACAGCACAGATCGTCCGAAAACAGAAATAGACGGACTAGTTTCGTTCGCAATCACAATTTCCAAATATTTACATCTTGTTGCAAATACTGCAATTTTACCCGTGTCTACTGCTTCAGTAGAAAGAAACTTTTCAACATGAAAGACTTACTGGACTTCCCCTCCTCTACATACATCGAAATATTGACATAAAACTGAAGATGTTATCTCGGATTCTCACTCTCATGCCCGGCGATTAAAGTTAACAATTTAGGTTAAGATGATTTTAGTAATTTATATAAATTACTCCTATTTTTTCTTAGAAATTTAAAATTTGGTCCTTCCACTTTATATATATATATATATATATATATATATATATATATATATATATATATATATATATATATATATATATATATATATATATATATATATATATACCGTATATATATATATATATATATATATATATATATATATATATATATATATATGGTAAAAGTTACTTAACGCCCACACGGAACGGGAGCTCGGATCAAAAAAAAATTTTCACAGGTAGCCTCTATGATACATAAATAGACGTTTTAGGGTCGAAATGAAAAAAAAAAAAAAAAAAACAATTATATCTCAAAACTACAATAGCTACAGAGAAAAGGAATACATTTTTGGAATCCTGGTAAAATTTTAGTAAGGAAAATGTAATTAAAGAATACCCCAAGGGTATACCGCACCGATGGTAGGAGTCGGGTCTCTTGCCTGGGGTAACCAGCATGTAACATCCATTCCTCCGGGAGGGTCTCCGGAACCCCCCCGCTCTTTGGTATTTGGTGTCGCGGGGGTTCCTCCGTCCCTTCCCCTACGGGTATGGAAAACGTCCCCCCTGTTTTGGGGTCGGGTCGAGCCCCCCACATTGCCGTAAAACCTTTAAAAAAAAAATAAATAATTTCCCCCCTAGAACAGGTAAAAAAAAAAAAAAAAAAAAAAAAAATTCATTTCGACCCTAGAACATCTATTTATGTATCATAGATGCTACCTGTGAAAATTTTTTTGATCCGAGCTCCTGTTCCGTGTGGGCGTTATAACTTTGTCCATATATATATATATATATATATATTATATATATATATATATATATATATATATATATATATATATATATATATATATATATATATATATATATATATATATATATATATATATATATATATATATATATATATATATATATATATATATATATTTTTTTATAAAAAACGATTTTTGTCTGGCCCCCCCCGAAAAAAAATTTCTATTACGTTTAATTGTATATATATATATATATATATATATATATATATATATATATATATATATATATATATATATATATATATATATATATATATATATATATATATATATATATATATATATATATATATATATATATATATATATATATATATATATATGTGTGTGTGTGTGTGTGTAGGTGTGTGTGTGTGTTTGTTTGTTCGTGTGTGTGTGCGTGTGCGTAATAGGGAACTAGCGGAGATCCGATGAAAGGGAGCGGAGCGAAGTGGAGACACCGATCCACGGTGACTCCCCCACGCATTCCGTAAATCCCCGGCAACTTCAGATCTTTGCGATTTACCATTAGTGTTTTGTCTAACATTAATTAAACTTTTTTTTTTGCAAAGCAAATATACAAAATTCTCAAATAAAATACATGAATGCACATCCAGCTACCAGTATTAACCAGTATGCACTATCTATTAACAGTATTTACCAGGAAAATTAACATTTGAAACAAGAATCTGAAAATTTAACTTCCTATGTGAGTGTGTGTGTTGAGTGTTGGGAGCGTTAGGTTTGTGCGAGTATCTGAAAATTTAACTTCGTATGTGAGTGTGTGTATTCAGTGTTGGTGAGTGTGTGTTTGTGCGAGTAAATCTTCCCTCATATACACTTTTATGAGACACTAGTTCCCCCGACTCTTTTTTAGCATTAAATATCGATTCATTTTACAACACAAATTAACCTTTTAAATACCATAAAAACAGTTGCGCTCCATTGTCTCAAATTCAAAGAAAGAAAGAAAAAAAAAGACAATTCCTTAATAAGCGAAGTATCCCCTCCATTTAATTTTCTTTTATTCAAAGAAAACGTTTTGAAAATCGAATTAAAGAAAACGGGATGTGAAGCTCGTCTCTTGGAAAATCGATTTCCGATTAGGATAGATAATTTGAAAGCGAAATTACTGCTTTCTTTTATTTAAGAATTTAATTCTGCAGACGTTGCTTTGTGTTTCCTTTTATTTATTTATTTATTTATTTATTTATCCATTCATTTATTTATTTATTTATTTATTCTTTATGTGTTTGTTTATCAGTGTTGATTATGATTATATTATTTAAATATTAGTTGCAAGAGATTTTAGAGATTTTGCAACAATTTAATAATAGTTGAGATAATAATCATAATACTGTGTATATATATATATATATATATATATATATATATATAGAAAGATATATATATATAGTATATATATATATATATATATATATATATATATATATATATATATATATATATATATATATATATATATATATATATATATATATATATATATATATGCATAGGCAGGGAGGAGCAGGGGGAGTTGCTCACCCCCTAAATAAAATATTAACAAATAATCAAGTAATTTAAATGATAATAGAAGTGCTTAAATGTCAAGAAACTAAAAATGATCTACTATTACTACTACTACTACTGCTACTACTACCACTACTACTACTACTACTACTACTACTACTACTACTACTACTACTTTTTAGATTTTCAATAAGATTGTTAATAAAAATTGAAAAATAAAGGAACAAATTAATATTCTATTACATGAGGAGGAAAAAATTGGCACCCAAAGGCCCTGTGGTCAGTGTGGTGCCATTCATTCAAGTGATGCCTACAACTTTTAAATTTTTTGGCTTTATTTAAATACAATCTATTTGTGCCAACGTTTGTGTATTCAAAACAACTAAAGGGCACACTACGTACTTTTTCCCATCAACTACACAGCACACAAGGCATTAGACCTTTTACCCGCTGTAGGCACAGGAATTAATATTACAAAAACCAAGTCTCATGACATTGACATAAAGTAGCAGCCACAGCAGCAAAATTCTTCATAGTGAATGTACCTGTAATTTAAATGTCATGATGGTATATGCATACAAAAAAATATTAATAGAAGAAAATAGAAGAAAATTATTTTGTCAGTTATTTCGAATATAATGTTATGTGGCACACAAGGCTTGCATTTGAGGGGCAAAGATCTATATGAAGGTACAAAGGTAGTGCTCTTGCTCAATAAAGAGAGAGACCCAGGTTTGAGATTGGTCAGGCAGGGAGAATGTGAGTTATTCTTTTATTACTTATTAACTTTATTCTACTCAGAAAGAAAAGTGAGTCACGCCCTCATTGAATAGGGCTTTGCCCATGAGCGGTTGTGTTAACAGTAAAAAAAAGGGGATTGAAGCAGGTGACGAAAATATGAATGAATATTGAAAAAGGCAAGAAAAATTCCATATACATGGGCATATTGGGAGTGGAAGACATTTGCACCCTCCTAAATTTCGAAATGAAAATGATTTTTAATAATTATTAAGTAATTAATGTAATTGCTAGGGAGTTTATAATTGTACTTTTTTTTTCAAAACTATACATATTAAGAAACTGAAAGTGAAATCTATTAAATAGTATTTAGTTTTACCAAAAAAATAAATAAATAAATAAATAAATAAAAAATGCTAATAAAAATTAAAGGAAAGGTTAGCAGCTGAGTCTGGACTTCTCTGCCTTAAATAGGAAAAATGAAAATTAAGTTTAATTTTCGAAATTTTAATCGAATTTGGACTAAACAAAGTGCAAAATACATCATTTGACAAGCTCTTAAACGTTCATTTCGTTGTATTTTCTGTGTCTTCTTTAATTTGTATATTATTTGAATTTGAAGGAATTCAAAAATCTCGACTGGAATGAACGTTAATCAAAATTCATTTGTCAAAATGACAGAAAATCTCAGTGATTTGATTTGACATCCTAGCCCTCAAATCGTGGCAATTTTCAATTTATTATTCACCTAATCAATATGAAATATTCAGAGCATGTATAATTTAGGCTAGATGAACATTTTTTACTTAAATAAATTTATTTTTGCATATCCAACCGTTTTGACTTCGTTCACGGGAAAAACTAAAAATTTAGATTTTTTTTTTTTTTTTTTTTTTGTGTGAACAGCGGTAAAATGGTTGAGTATACAAAAAATTGATCTAAGTGACTAACGTGTATCTCTCCCAA
>JABUQX010139343.1:7500-17500 GCA_015478945.1 Trachelipus rathkii | reverse complement strand
ATAAATATTATCAATATTTGATAAAAATATGTATATTTTATAAAAACTTAGTTTTAAGCAATAATAATGAACTTTTAACAATAAACTCCATCTTGTGTTCATATTATGTTCAGAATGTGAAGGCAAACGCCATCTAGCGATAGCTTCGGCAATGTTTCATTTTATTATATTCACAAAAATCCATTTTTAGAAAAGTTAGACCATAAAATATAATTTTTTTTAAATGTATATAAAATATTATAATAAAAATAAAAATAAAAGTTATAAATTGGTCAAATGTAAATATTAATAATATTTGTATAAAAACTTGATTATTATATATGTAATTTTTTTTATTATAACTTTGTAAGACTTTTTCGTTAAAAATAAATAATCTGGATTTCTGCTTTTGTCTTATTAGCCTTTAAAAGAAATAATTCGTAGCGCTTTGCTACCACTACAGAGATAATTTGCTAATATAGAACAAATAGCGGAAATATCAGATCCGACCTACGAAGCCAAGAAGAAGCTCTGCAAGAAGTTGGACTTTCTCGTCTCTACAAGAAGTTGGGCTGCCTCGTCTCTCCCCCGGAGTTGGACTGGACTACAAGATCTCTGACTGGCCCTACGTCTCTCCCTCTCTCTGAGCCTACCAAGAGGCTTAGGAACCTCCTCATGGTTACCAAGAACCCTTTGGAAGATCTTCAAGAGTTTCTCCTGCCGGTGGATGGTGTTTTTCCCTGACCTCCGAGATTCTCCAGTTCGTCTACCACCTAAAAAGTAGTTTAACTACTAAAGAGATAATTTCGCAGGTAGCCGCTGAGGTTACCTGTCATAGAGATAATTACAGAGAGTATAAAATACTCTCTGTCCCTTCCAGATTGTCCCACGGTTGGCCAGAAGAACACCCAGCCTCCTGTTTAGCCAACGAGCTCGTGCAGATCAGCATACCCTCTCCGACAACCTTCGACCGCCTTTGCCTTAGCCGGACTTAATCCGAACCAGTTGACGGCTTGTCCTGAAGTGGAACAGACTGACATCGCGACATACATGCTGATCATCCTCCGTCGCTATATAGTTGTCATACCAGATAATTGGATATCATATCAAGTGGTGACCATACGACCGATAACTATATAACTAGAACTGACGACTATATAATTGGTGATCCTAGAGCTGAAAATTTGATACCACGAAGATGGCAGACGAACAAGGACAGGATAACAATCATAGAGAGGCAGAATCCATTTCAACAATGAAAATTAAACCACCAACTTTTTCGGAATCTTCAGTCCCGACATGGTTTCGTGTCATGGAAGCACAATTTCATCTCGCTAACATAAGGTCCTCACGAACTAAGTACTTTCATGCTATGTCACAAATTCCGCCTGAAGTTTTGGATAGAATATCTCAAGCCGAACTTGACGCAGAAGATTATGACCGTTTCAAAACGGCGGTCATGAATACTTACGAAAAATCTAAGGTGGAGCTTTATAATGATCTACTTTCCAAAAAGGTCTACAGTGGCAAACCATCTATATATCTACAGGATATGATTCGGCAGGCAGAGAAATTAAATATAGGAGAGGACTTGGTCAGAGTGCAATTTTTGAAAACTCTACCGAGTCACATTCGCACAACCTTAGCCGCCCATTCTACTCTCACACTTCAACAGTTGGGAGATTTAGCTAATGACATCTTGTTATTAAGCCCACAAGCTCCTGTCATGGCTGTATCATCCCCTGCCACCGCCATTGCCCCCGCCGCATCAAGATCAAGAACAACCACTACTTTTGGCCTGGCGCCGTTCCACGAAAATCAACGACCAAAGGTGTGTAGAGGCCACATTTATTATGGACCACGCTCTAAAAGCTGTAAACCATGGTGTACATGGCCAAACAAAACGGGACTAAACATCCTACCTAATTCTAGACCTCCATCAAGAGCAGCATCCCCAACTCCGTCGGAAAACTAAAGGAGCAAGTTGACATTTGTGCCGTGTCAACTTCGCAGTTAACAATAGATGTACGGATTTTTGGCACCATGCACCAGTTTTTACTAGATACCGGAGCCAGCATATCTAGCCTCCCATATAACATGGTCTCTAACATGACGCTGCACCCTTCAAACGTCACTTGTTCCGCAGCCAATGGCTCGCCCATAAAGTGTCATGGGGAAGTTGTAGCAAATATCAGTATACCAAAATTAAGAAGAGAATTCACCTGGACATTTATAGTAGCAGAAATTACTATGCCTATTATTGGAATGGATTTTCTTCACAATTTTGGTCTCCTAATTGACTGTGGACAAAGAACACTGCAAGATACTTATACTACTCTTCTAGCTCCGTTGAAAATAACCTCTGAGGAGGTACCATCTCTTCACGCTCAACTTCAAGGTGAAAATACAGACATAACTTCACTCCTACAAGATTTCCCGTCCTTAATTTCACCTATAGACATCAACAATCTAGTAATTAAAGATAATGGACCAAAACACTACATAGAAACTGGTGATTCAACCCCAGTTTTTGCCAGAGCTCGCCGATTACCTGACGACAAGTTAAAGGCGGCAAAAGCTGAATTTGACATTCTTCTAAAAAGTGGAATAGTGAGGCCAAGTAAATCTGCATGGGCGTCTCCTTTACACCTCGTGCCTAAGAAAACACCTGGAACATGGAGACCTTGTGGGGATTTCAGAGCCCTTAACAGCATAACAAAACAGGATAGATATCCCATTCCACACATTCAGAGCCTATCTCAACGCCTGCATAACTCTACCATATTCTCCAAGATTGACCTTCAAAAGGCTTATCACCAAATCCCCATTAGACCAGAAGATATAGAGAAAACAGCAGTCATCACTCCGTTTGGTCTCTTCGAATTTTTATCTATGCCTTTTGGTTTAAAGAATGCGGGAGCTACATTTCAAAGAGTAATGGACGCCATCTTCAGAGACCTTCCCTTCGTGTTTACCTATTTAGACGATTGTCTCATTTTTTCTACATCCAAAACTGAACATGAAAATCATCTGAAACAAGTTTTTAAACTCCTCCAAGAAAATGGTTTTAAAATCTCTTTAGAAAAATGTGAATTTAATCAATCTTCACTCAATTTTCTCGGCTACACCGTGTCTTCAGAAGGACTATGTCCTCCCAACGAAAAGAAAGAATCCATCTCAAGTTTTCCTCTACCGTGCGATTCAGCATCTCTACGAAGATACCTTGGGATGTTAGGATACTACAGAAGATTTATCCCTAATTTTGCCAAAATCGTCTTCCCATTATCTGAAAAAGCCAAGTTTCATCCCAAGGATAAATCTCTTGAATGGACTCCAGAAGAAGTGACAGCTTTTCAAGATACTAAGGAAGCTCTTCAAAATGCCCTAACACTCCCTTTCTCTTTACCTAATGTCTCACATTTACAACTCGTAACTGACAGCAGTCAGACTTCAATCGGAGCAGCATTACACCAGATGATTGATGGTCAACCTGTTCCCATTGACTTCTACAGCAAGAAGTTATCAGATCCCCAAAGAAGATATTCTGCTTTCGACAGAGAACTTTTGGCAGCATATTATGCTGTCCTTCATTTTAAACACATGTTAGAGGGAAGAGTCGTCACCCTTTGCACAGATCACAAACCTCTTGTTTCCGCTTTCTACTCCAAAAATCCTGCAAAAAGTGATCGTCAACAGCGACATCTCTCAGTACTAACAGAATATATTTCTACAGCAAGTTATATCAGAGGAGCAGACAATATGGTGGCCGACACTTTTTCACGGATTCATTCGGTATCAGTTGACGCTGTCGATTTGCCCGCAATAGCTCGCCTTCAAGAAAAAGATGAAGAAATCAAGACCTATCATGATCGTCTTCATAATTATCCCCTGCAGGACAACCTCAAGATATGGTGCGATACCTCTACTTCTTTTCCCAGACCATTTCTTCCGAAGCCAGCTCGCCTTCAAATATTTAATACGTTGCATCAAATGTCCCATCCTGGTATCAAAGGTACTTTACGACTGATCAAGAAAAGATATTTTTGGCCTTGTATGGATCGTGATATTAGGCTTTTTGTACGCACTTGTGAGCAGTGCCAGCTGTCTAAAGTCCATCGTCACACCAAACCAACGGTCACTCCATTAGAAATTCCTTCTTCAAGATTCGAAACAGTTCATATAGATATAGTGGGTCCTTTTTCACCTTCAGCATTTTGTGGATCTTCTTCTCCAGTTTTTCGCTATCTACTTACCTGCATCGACCGAAACACAAAATGGGCTGAAGCCTTCCCAATTACAAACACTACAGCAAAATCTGTTGCCTATGCTTTTATGCAGTGGATATCCAGATTCGGTGTTCCTCTCTATGTGATTTCTGACAGAGGTCCTCAATTCGAAAGCGAGTTCTTCAGTGAGTTGTCACATATGATTGGTTTCCATCGTCTTCGAACAACCTCGTACCACCCACAAACAAATTCCCAGATAGAGAGGTTTCACCGATCTCTCAAGACTGCCTTGATGGCACGTAAAGAAAACTGGCTTCTGTCTTTACCCATCACTCTACTTGGTCTCAGATGCATTCCAAACGATTCCGGTTATTCCGCCTTTGAAGCAGTAACTGGAAAAACTCCACTTTGTCCTATGGACATTCTTCAATCTTCTCCTAACAACAAACAAGAAATGGATTCTTTTATGAAGAAATTTATCGCCCACATGAAAGAATTGGACTTTAGAGACCTTCCTACTTTTCACTCCTTCAACAATTCTTCATATATTCCGGAGGCACTCAAGACCTGTTCTCATGTCTTCCTAAGGACTGATAGGATCAGAAAACCCTTAGAAGCTCCCTATAGTGGTCCTTTCAAAGTCCTTCAACGAATGCCACATTGTTTCAAGATAGAACTCAGGAATGGTCAAACTACAGTAGTCTCAATTAGCCGTTTAAAACCTGCTTTTATGGAAACGGTAACGTCAACGATTCCTGATGTCCCTGATGATCCTGATGTCTCTGATGTCCCTGATGATCCTACTGTCTCTGGTTTCCATGATGATCCCGATGTCCCTGATGATCCTGAGGTCCCTGATGATCCTGATGTCCCTGATGATCCTGATGATCCTGATGTCCCTGATGATCGTGATGTCTCTGATGATCCTGATGTCCCTGATGACCCTGATGTCTCTGATGACCTTGATGATCCTGATGTCGCTGACGCCGCCGATGTTCCTGATGTCCCTGACGTTGCTGATGTCCTAAGGATTCCTATTGTCCCTATTCTTCCAAGTGCCCCCCTTACTAGAAGAAACCCTCCCCGTAGAGTCCGCTTCAGGATGGAAGCCACTCAGTGCCCCTCTTAGTGATTACATAAAATACTAATAATAAAAGAAATAAACACTCCCTAATAGAGTCCGCTTCAGGATAGAAGCCACTCAGTGCCCCTTTTAGTGATTTTATCAAATATATAAAAAAAAGAAATACACATTTCCTAATAGAGTCCGATTCAGGATAGAATCCACTCAGTCCCTTTCTTTAAGTGTTCCCCTCAGCACCGGTTCCGCTTCAGGATGGAAGTCACTCCGTGTTCTGGTGGGGAAGTAAATATATAGTGAAGTGTTTAAGTTAGTTTCCCCAAACGAAAATACTTACAGAATGAACCATAAAAGCAAAAGTAACAGAAATATCACAAAGTCTATTAAATTTAAAAATGACTTATTTTCATTATTCAGATGTTAATAATTAAAAAATTGTATATTAAAAACATTACGTTTGCTATATTATATTATAAATATTATCAATATTTGATAAAAATATGTATATTTTATAAAAACTTAGTTTTAAGCAATAATAATGAACTTTTAACAATAAACTCCATCTTGTGTTCATATTATGTTCAGAATGTGAAGGCAAACGCCATCTAGCGATAGCTTCGGCAATGTTTCATTTTATTATATTCACAAAAATCCATTTTTAGAAAAGTTAGACCATAAAATATAATTTTTTTTAAATGTATATAAAATATTATAATAAAAATAAAAATAAAAGTTATAAATTGGTCAAATGTAAATATTAATAATATTTGTATAAAAACTTGATTATTATATATGTAACTTTTTTTATTATAACTTTGTACGACTTTCTCGTTAAAAATAAATAATCTGGATTTCTGCTTTTGTCTTATTAGCCTTTAAAAGAAATAATTCGTAGCGCTTTGCTACCACTACAGAGATAATTTGCTAATATAGAACAAATAGCGGAAATATCAGATCCGACCTACGAAGCCAAGAAGAAGAAGCTCTGCAAGAAGTTGGACTTTCTCGTCTCTCTACAAGAAGTTGGGCTGCCTCGTCTCTCCCCCGGAGTTGGACTGGACTACAAGATCTCTGACTGGCCCTACGTCTCTCCCTCTCTCTGAGCCTACCAAGAGGCTTAGGAACCTTCCCAGGGTTACCAAGAACCCTTTGGAAGATCTTCAAGAGTTTCTCCTGTCGGTGGATGGTCTCCATGGATGGTGCTTTCACCTGACCTCCGAGATTCTCCAGTTCGTCTACCACCTAAAAAGTAGTTTAACTACTAAAGAGATAATTTCGCAGGTAGCCGCTGAGGTTACCTGTCATAGAGATAATTACAGAGAGTATAAAATACTCTCTGTCCCTTCCAGATTGTCCCACGGTTGGCCAGAAGAACACCCAGCCTCCTGTTTAGCCAACGAGCTCGTGCAGATCAGCATACCCTCTCCGACAACCTTCGACCGCCTTTGCCTTAGCCGGACTTAATCCGAACCAGTCGACGGCTTGTCCTGAAGTGGAACAGACTGACATCGCGACATACATGCTGATCATCCTCCGTCGCTATATAGTTGTCATACCAGATAATAGGATATCATATCAAGTGGTGACCATACGACCGATAACTATATAACTAGAACTGACGACTATATAATTGGTGATCCTAGAGCTGAAAATTTGATACCACGAAGATGGCAGACGAACAAGGACAGGATAACAATCAAAGAGAGGCAGAATCCATTTCAACAATGAAAATTAAACCACCAACTTTTTCGGAATCTTCAGTCCCGACATGGTTTCGTGTCATGGAAGCATAATTTCATCTCGCTAAGGTCGAAATGATTTGTTTTTTTTTTTATATATATTATTTTTTTTTACCTGTTCTAGGGACGAAATTATATATATATATTATACTATATATATAATATTATATTATATATAATATATATATAAATATATATATAATATATATATATATATATAATATATAATATATTATATATATATATATATATATATATTATATATATATATTATATATAATTATATATTATATATATATATATATATATATATAATATATATATATATATATATATATATATATATATATATATAATATTATATATAATATATATAATATATATATATATATTATTTGTAAAGTATTTACACGGCAATGTAGGGGGCTCGAGCCGACGGGGAACACAGAGGGGGGGACGTTTCCATACCCCGTAGGGGAGGGCGGAGGAACCCCCGCCACACCCAAATACAAAGAGCGGCGGTTCCGGAGACCCTCCCCGGAGGGGGGAAAATAGTCCTACCCCGTAGTTCCCGGAAGGCCGAGAGACCCCGACTCCTGCCATCGGTGCGGATACCCTTGGGGTATTTTTAGTTAAAAAACAAAACAAAACTATACTAGAAAATCTATTTATTAACGAGTAACGTATAAAAGGTCTTAATTAGGCTTTCTCCTCATATTACTATAATTATTAACAATATTTTTTTTTTTTACATTTTTCCTAACTAAGAATGTTTACCAGGATCCAAAAATGTTTTCCTTTTCGCTTGTAGCTATTGTAGTTTTTAAGATATATATATTTTTTTTTTTTTTTTTTTTTTTTTTTTTTTTGCCCCTCCTCGTCTATTTATGTATCATAGAGGCTTCCTGTGAAAATTTTTTTTTGATCCGACTTCCCGTTCCGTGTGGGCGTTAGGTAACTTTTACCTATATATAATATATATATATTATATATATATATATAAAATATAATCTTTATATATTTATATATATAAATATATATATATATATATATATATATATATATATATTATATATATATATATATAATATAATATTTAATTATATACAGAGGTGGGCACGATCCGTTATCGTTACTAACGGAACTAGTTTTTGAAGTAACGGAGTAACGGACTCGTTACATTTTCTTTCATGTAACGCACCTAATAAGTTCCGTTATTATTTTTTCATCCGTTACTTTTTAGTTTCATACATTTTGTTCGACTTTTTTTGAATGTTGATAGCCAATTGACCACCCCGGTCAAGATAAAAAATCCTTTTATAAATATATATATATATATATATATATATATATATATATATATATATATATATATATATATAGAAATATAATTAATATATATATATATATATATATTATATATATATAATCTGCATAGAATAATGAATAGGGATGGTGCTTTCGTAACTATAGTGTGGGGGTGGCAGGAGATTGTGTTAGAAAGATGGAGAATGGAAGAGAATGGAGGGTGCCTTACCTATATATGCGGATGACTAGGGTGTTGTGGGAACACTTCGAAAATCTGCATAACATTGGCAGTAATGAAGAGGTGATAGTGAATGTGTGTGGCTTGATGGTGCCAAGAATTAAAAGGTATTTTGGAGATTAGGTCATTTGTAAGGAGGAGGCAGGGCGAGAAAGTTGAAGAATGGTAAATCTCCAAGTATGGATAAAATTACAGTTGAAATGATTAAGAATGGAGGCGAGATGGTGATTGATTGGATTTGGAAGTTGTGTAATCAAGCGTTTATGGAGGGTATAGTTTCGAGGGATTGGAGGAGAGCAGTAATAGTACCCTTAGATAAGGGTAAGGGAGATAAGGGTAACTGTAAGAATTATATGGGAATTAGTTTATTGAGTGTAGTAGGGAAAATATATACTGGTATTTTTGGCTCGAAAGGTGCGTCGAGTTATGAAGGACTGATTGCGAGAACAAGGAATGCGCTTAGAATGGTAGAGGATTGTGTGGATCAAATCTTTACATGAGACAAATGATAGAGAAAATGATGGAGAAGAAGAATATATTGTATTTTGATTTTTTGCATGTGCAACAGGCGTATGATAGGATTAATAGGGAAGCTCTATGGAAGGTGTTATTGGTATATGGTGTTGGTGGTAAGCTTCTGAATGGGATCAAAAGTATGCATGACGATAGTGAGGCGTGTATAAGAATAAATGGAGTTGAAAGTGATTGTTTTAATATTAATTGCGGAGTGAGGCATGGATTGTTATGTCTTCTTGGTTATTCAAATTTGTTATATGGCTATGGGGTTATGAAAGAAATTAGAGGCGAGGGTTTCGGGTGGTGTATTAGAATGATGGAAAATGGAAGAGAATGGGGTGCCCTACCTATTATATGAGGATGATTTGGTTTTGTGCGGTGAATCTGAAGAGAGTTTGAGAGGATTGGTAGAGAGATTTGTCAGGGTGTGTAAAAGGAGATGTTTGAAGGTAAACGTAGATAAAAGAATAAGGTTATGGTTGAGTGAGGACAGTTCTTGGTGTGAAGCTATGTTAAAAATGTTGTGAGCAGCGGAACAGTTTGTCTGAGTTTAAATATTTAGCTTATATGTTGGATGAAAAGGGAACGGATGATGCAGAGTGTGGTTGGAAAGTGTGAATGGCAGGAGGTGGCTGGTGCAATTAAATCGTTGGGTGGATGTAAAGCGGGACTAAGTTCTTGGAATGCGTTGGGTTCTTACATGAGGGTTTTTTAAGTAATAATGATAATGATGAAATTTTATGGTTACACAACCAATAATTACCTATGGTACCGTAATTAATTCATAGTCAAAAGCTAAAAATAACGGAGTAACGGAGTTCGTTACTTTTCTTTCAAAGAAACGGAATAACGATAACGGAACTATTTTTTCCCATAACGGCACTATTTTTTTGAGTAACGATGCCCACCTTTG
>JABUQX010139343.1:0-2500 GCA_015478945.1 Trachelipus rathkii | reverse complement strand
TATTCTGAATTCCCTCTTCACCTGATCCTCCTTTTTTCCCTCGTGTTGAGAAGTTTCCCCTTCTTTGATCCCCTCTTTCCTTTAATTCCCCCGTGTTTACCCCCGTGTTTACCCCCCCCCCCCAATTTTTAGATGATTAATTCTTTTCAAAATGTTTCATCTCTTTTTTTTTTTTTCTTCATTCAGAAAAGTCGATTGAGTGAAAAAATTCGAATTTTGCTTTGATCTGTGTATACGTTTATACATGCTTGTAAGTGGGATTTGTATATATGTGTGTAAGAAAGATTTACATTGTAGAAAATAATAATAATAATAATAATAATAATAATAATAATAATAATAATAATAATAATAATAATAATAATAATAATAATAATAATAACAATAATAATAATAATAATAATAATAAAAGCAGTGGTAAGGTCAATTGTTAAATCATTTCGTTCATGAAAAACTGTTTCCATCATTATTATTATTATTAATATTATTATTATTATTATTATTATTATTATTATTATTATTATTATTATTATTATTATTATTATTATTTATTATTATTATTATTATTATTAATTATTATTATTATTTATATATTATTATTTATCATTATTACTATTATTAGTATTATATTATTATTATTATTATTATTATTATTATTATTATTATTATTATTATTATTATTATTATTATTATTATTATTATTATTATTATTATTATTATTACTTTGGTATCCGTCTAGCAGGACCAAATTAGTCACAGGAAATCTAGATGCTTTATTGGATATATTTGCACAATACCCGCGTTTTAATTAATAATCCAATTATTTGGTGTTGCAAAACCAATAATTTCCACAGTTAATGGCCAACAAGACTTCATCAACAACAAAAATAATAATAAAAAATCCAAATTGATAAAATTTTCAACCGAAGTTAAATCGATTGCCAACAAGGCTTACGGCCAAAGTGACCAGGACTACTGCAGCAAAAGTGATAATATAACTCGAGATCTATATACCTAAAATACTCTATATCTATATTAGAAGAGAACTTTATATAAACAATATCCACGGGCGAGCTATAATTTCTAAGAATTACTGAAGTTAAAGTGACAGCATAACTCAAGATACCTAAAATACCCTATATCCATATCCGAAGATAACTTCATATAAAATATTAAAAAAAACATCAATGAACGAGCTATAATTTCTAGATCTTTAAAAACCGAAACTACTTTAAAAAATGATGCAAGATCATAAAAAACTGACAACTGATTGGACAAGTATTCCCATTAGAAAGTCAGGTTTATAGATGAAGATCTCCAGGAATGTTTACACTTCTGATTATCTGGTTCCAGCTATCAAACATGAGGGTGGACCTGAAATGATTTGGTTGATCATATCTTGGTATTCGGTGATTGAAACATTGCTCTCAAACAGCAGGTATTTGGAAACCATTAGTGGTCACTTGCATCGTCGAGTGTAGGTAGACTAAAGATGTTATTTTTCAAATTATTAATGTCATAAGTAGTAACAGTCACCATACACGGGCAAGCCCCTCCCATTTTCTATGACGTCATTATGCCCCTCCCCTTTTTGTTGTTTGTTTACTTGTTTTTGTTTGGATGCGCGTGACACACACACACACACACACACACACACACACACACACACACACACACGGAATGACGTCATATTTTGGCTTTTGTCGTTGTTTGCTTTTTTGTTGTTGTTATTTGATGATGCGCGCTCATACACATAATATATTATATATATATATATATATAATATTATATATTAGAGTGTAGCGTATGTATTTTTGTATATATATTATAAATATAATATATATATATATATATATATATAATATATATATATATATATAATATATATATATATTATATATACATATATATTATATATATATATATATATTATATATATATTATATATAGTATAAGTTGACCGTTAATTCTAAACGGGATACTGATATAGTCCATAAATAGGTCTATAAAGTTAGTAGAATATAATCTAAAATAATAATCACTAAGAGGATAAAAAAATAATATTTCTCCAAAAAAATTTTTTTTAAGTGATTATCTAATAGATGGTGTAGTCTCTGTGTATTCGGGATTATGATGTCTCACTCTTCGACTATACCCCGTCTCGGATAGCCTTCTTGCTTGCGTATATATAGTAGTGAATTCAAATCCCTATTACACGAGATTACCGGAGAGGAACTAACGGTCAGACGAAACAATGACGGATACTTGAGCGAAACATAATAGTTTTAATAATAAGTTGTTTACGAAGGGGTTTATTTAAGATGATCACAGATATTGTACCGTTAATGTCTAAGTTATAAGCCGATATTGTCTAAGTTTTAAAGTCGAGGTCTAAGTGTTTAAAGTCGAAGGTTATATAAGTGTTAAGTGAGGTCTAAGTGTTATAAGTATCGAAGGTCTAAAGTGTTAAGTCGAAGGTTCATATAAATTATCTTCATCT
>JABUQX010139342.1:20000-23353 GCA_015478945.1 Trachelipus rathkii | reverse complement strand
TGTCCGTTATGTTTTGCCCTTCTATGTGTTTTTTGAACCAGTTGGTCCTGAGGGCCTGATCTTGGGCTGCTAGGATGGTTCTTTCATCTTCACTTTTTAGCCATCCTTTTATCATTACTTCATTTGATTTGTACGTGTCAATGAAGGCTTCATCCAGTATGTTTTTATGGTGTTTGGCAAATGTGTGATTTTTCCATTGTTCTAGATTTGCTTCTTCTCTCTTCTCTTTGTATGTCATCTTAGCATTCTTTATTTCTCTCTCCAAACTTTCATTGTTTCTGCCTTCTCCATCAAATCTCACATCTCTTAGATAATCATTCATTTTTTTTATAATTGATGTTGTAGAAGGTTTCAAGTTTTCATGTTCATGCACCCATCCAATGAATCTTCCATCATTGCCCTTCAAATATTTCCCAATTCCTATTATTTCAGATTTGTATATTATATCTATTGTAGGTACTCCCATTCCTCCCTTTTTTCTGGATACATGTATCCGTGGTACACATTGGTTTTTATAGATCATCTAATGTGCGTGCAGCATTTTTCTGGTCATAACATCCAGCTTGTTTAAGTCTTCCTGCATCCAGTCGATGATCCCAAAACCATATGAGAGTTCCGGGATCGCCAAGGTGTTAATGGCTTGCATCTTGTTTCTGGGGTTCAATTCTGTTTTTAAGATTAATTTTAATCTTCTCCTATATTCCTTTTTTATTTTTCCCTTCATTATGTTGTTTTCTATTTTTTCTGACTCTTCTATTCCGAGATATTTATACGTGCGTTCTTGTTCTAACTCTTTAATTATATCTCCTTCAATTTCTATGTTCTCACTTTCTATTCTTCTGCCTTTCTTGAGTAGCACAAACGCACATTTATCTAGCCCAAATTCCATGCATATGTCATTAGAAAACTTTACGATTTCTATTTGCTTAATGGTTTCTTCTCTATTTGACGCGTAGAGTTTTAAGTCGTCCATATAAAATAGATGGGAAATTATTTTGGGTTTCTTCTCATTTCTCGAATTTATGCGATATCCATTCTGCAAACCATTAATTAAAGCACTCAGAGGATTTATGGCGAGCACAAATATTAAGGGGGAGATGGAGTCTCCCTGGAATATTCCTCGTTTAATTTTTACTTCTTCTATTTCCAAAGTTCCTTCTTCATAATGGAGATTTATATTAACTTTCCATATCTTCATTGCATTGTCTATGAATCTTATAATTTCAGGGCTAATTTTATATATTTTTAAAACTTCTCTGATCCAATTGTGAGGGACACTATCGTAAGCTCTTTTATAGTCTATCCATGCCATACTTAGGTTTTTCTGGGCCCTCCTCGAATTTTCTGTAATCATTTTGTTGATGAGTAATTGGTCTTTAGTTCCATAACTATTTTTACAACATCCTTTTTGTTCTTCGCTTATGATGTTATTGTTATCCAAATGTCCTTGGATCCTTTTTGCCAACACTCCCGTAAATACCTTATATAAGGTTGGCAGACACGTGATGGGTCTATACTTTTCTGGTCTCTGGGTTTCTTCGCTTTTTGGGATCAGCACAGTTTCTCCAGTTGTTAACCACTGAGGAATCTCTTCTCTTCCATTTATAATTCTATTATAACAGGCGGTAAGCGGTTCCAATAGTGTTCTTATTTTCTTAAGCCATACATTTTGAACTCTATCTGGTCCAGGTGTTTTCCAGTTGCTACTCTTTTTAATTACATCTTCAATCTCTTTTTTTGTAATTGCAACATGTTCCATTTGTTCGATATTAGTTGTTTCTTGGCTATTCTTTATTTGCTCTAGCCATTCTGCTTGATTATTAAACATTCTTTCATCTTCATAGATTCCTTTCCAGAATCTATCCACTTCCTCTTTGGGAGGAGGGTTTGACACTTTTATGGAATCATTTCGTAGTTCTCTATAGAACCTTCCCTGATCCTCTTTAAACATTTGATTTTGTTTTTTCTCTTTATCTCTCTTATCATACCTTTTAATCTTATTAGCCTTTGCTATTATTAACATCTTTCTACTTGCAATGGCTTGAGTTATTTGGTTACTCTGTACTGTGTTTTCTCTCCTTAGTATATTTTTTACTCTTCTTATAGTTTGTTCTGATGTTATCACACCACGTCGGTAAGCATCTACTATCGATACCTCTTGTCTTAGTTTACTTACTTCCTGTTGTAGTCTATATTTCCACGGTGGTATCTTTTCTTTGTTCTTGCTTTTTTTTCCTGCTTTCTTGGTTTTGAATACTTTAGCTTTCATAAAGTCCGCTACTGCCCTGGCAACTGAATAATATAATCTATTAACCTCAGTCAAACTACAATTGTCTGGGATAATTCTTGGTAGTACTTTATCTGCTATCCTAGTATATTTCTCCATTTGGAACCAGTTTCCGATTTTTTTTATTTTGCATCTGCCCTGTATTCCCTTTATGAGGTCTTCATCTCTGTATTTTGCTATTTTTATCAGCATTTCCTCCTCTGAGCAAGATTCTTCGTTTCCTGTTTGGACATTCATTATTTCATTCATCAGTTCCCTTTCTCTGTCTGGTTCCAGTTCTTCTGTTGTATTATCCATTATATTTTCCATCTCTTCTACATCCGAATTTTCTGGATCGGTTTCCATTTCATTCTCCTCATTTCCCTCTTTTACTTCCAAAATGTCACTACCAACTATTTCCTCTTCTATTATTGTTGTTTGGTCCTTGTCTAGATTTTCTCTTTGATACAGGTCCTTTATATCAATCAGTATTTCCATTTCTTTCTCTTTATCCACTTGTGTTACAGTCTCTTGTTTGTTTTTATTTGTTCTCTCTTGTTTCTTTGTTTGTTTTGTTTTCTTTTCTTTTACCGCTGCGCACTCTTTGGTTCGTTTTTCTTTTATATTTTTTACTAATTCTAAAGTCATTTCCATTTTATTCTCTACTATGTTTTGGGCTTTCATTTTTATTTCTTCAAGGTCTTCCTTCGTTGGTAATGTAGATTTCATTTTTCTTTTCCCTGTTTCTTTTCGTTCTTTAACAAAATTAAGAATACACAGTTTTTGCTTAATCATAGCTTTTCTGTCCACATTTTTAAATTTTTCTCTAAATCTATATTCCATAAAATCATTTGCACTGAACTCCTTTTTTTCAATTACATATTTCCACAGTTCACTCTTATTTGTTTTGGTTGGTATGAGTTCTCCGATATAATAGCTTTCCATCAAGTACAGATTTCGGGATAGTGTCCATTCATCCTTCTTCCCACTGCTGGTCTCCTCATCATTTTTATTCAGAAAGTTTCCTTGTATGTACTCTTCAACCTCCTCCTCTATCTGTTTTATTTGTTCTTTTGTTATGTTGGTT
>JABUQX010139342.1:0-12500 GCA_015478945.1 Trachelipus rathkii | reverse complement strand
CTAAAACCTAAAACAGATCAAATCTTACCAATTCCACATTCAAAGCAAAATTAGACAATACCGCCAGATAATCAGCGACATGAAGCTCCAAAGTAATATGTCCTGACTCGCATCTCGAATATAAAATATGATATTATATAGTAAATATAATGATATATATATATATATATAATAATATATATATATATATATATATATAATATATAAATATGATATATATAATATATATATATATAGTATATATATATATATACATATATATATATATATAATACTATATTCAAGAATAATCTTATTCGCAGATGGTAGCATTCCTTATGTTTAAATGAAAGGAAGAGCGGAAATTAAAAATATTTCAATTTATAATTTTCAATTTCATATGAATTAAAAAAAATGTACGACGCTGCAGCGTGTTACTTAGATCGTTTTCTTTTGTATGTCGTGCTGTACACTCGAATCAAGGAGAGAAAGCTCTACTGCCAGTGCAGTTTTGCAACGCGAGAATGTCGGGCCATAAACGGCTGCACTCTTATAAAATTACTTTGTTTACAAACACATTTCTTTACAAAACATGTGTTGGAAGTAGCACGGTATTTGGACAATAAACAGAAAAGAAAAATAGCAGGAGGAGGAAGTAACCAAAAGACTGACTCATTGTCATGGATTTTATCGATTTGGCAAAAATAGATTTAAAGCTAATTTTAGGATTGAAACATTCATCAAACCAAACGGACCTACCACCCGCCATCTTGTTTGTGTTAAATTGTTTCGTACTAAGAATGTGACTAGGAATCAGCAGAGCAACTGCGGAAATACCCAAACATACAGAATTAAGGAAATTCTGTATGTTACAGTGAGACGATTTTTTACGATTTTGAGCTGTTTGACAAAAACGAACGCAAACTCGAGCGATTTCCTGCCGTTTCGTAAGCACAAGGTGCAAAAACAAAACGGCGTTTATATTATATATATATATACTATACTATTCATATATAATAATATTATTATATATATATATTATATATATATAATATATATATCATATATATATATAAATATATATATGTGTGTGTGCTGTGTGTGTGGATGTATTAACAAAAAAGAAGCATACCCTGGGTAAGAACAAGTGGTAGTCGTCCAGTAGGACATGCATGGAGTCCTCCACAACATACCTCGCTTGAAATCTTCCTCTGTTCTTCGTCACTGTAAGATCAGACCGGGTGTTCTTTTGCGACACCCTTCTTGGGTAGCATGAAAAGTTTAGAATAATTATCAATATAATAAGCAAAGATAAATATAGACCAAAAGTCAAGATTTAATTAATTTTATTATTATATATTTATTATTATTATATATTTTATTATATTTATGTATTATTCATTATTATTATATTATTATTGTTAAGTTAATGTTAATGTAATTAATGTTACTGGTTAATTTAATGTTATTGTGTTGGCAATGTTAATCTTAATGTTAATTTAATGTTAATGTTAATTTAATCGTTTAATGTTTAATGGTAAAATTAAACTTTAGTAATTCTAATGTTAATGTTAATGTAATTTATACAATGTAATTAATGTATTGTTAATGTTGAAGGTGCAATTTAATGTTAATGTTAATGTTAATGTTAATATTAAGTTTAATTTAATGGTTAATGTTAATGATTGTAATGTTCAATGTTAATTTCATGTTGAATGTTAATGTTAATGTTAATTGTTAATGTTATTGTTATTGTGATTGTTATTGTTATTGTTTTTGTATGTTATTTATTGTTATGTTACTTGTTATTGTTCATTGTTATTGTATGTTATTTTATTGGTATTGGTTATGTTATTGTATTGTTATTGTTATTTTATTGTTATTGTATTGGTTTGTATTAATGTTAATGTTATTGTTAATTGTTATTGTTATTGTTCATGTTATTGTTGATGTTGATGTTATGTTGATGTTGATGCATTGATGTTGTATGTTGGATGTTGATGTTGCATGTTGACCACCTGTTGATCTGTGATGTTGGTGATGTTGAGTGATGTATTGTTGATTTGATGTTGATGTGATGTGATGTTGGTGATGTTGATGTTGATGTGGGATGTTGATGCTTGAGTTTGCATGTGCATGTTATGTTGATGTGATGTGATGTTGATGTGACTGTGTGACTTGAATGTTGATCGTTGATGTTGATGTTGATGCTTGATGTGATGTTGATGTTGATGTTGATGTGATGTTGATGTTGATGTGATGTTGAGGTTGATGTTGATGTTGTCATGTTGATGTTGATGTTGATGTTATGTTGATGTTGTGTTAATGTTAATTTAATGTTAATTTGTTATTGTTACGTTATTGTTATTGTTATTGCTATCGTTATTGTTATTGTTATTTGTTATGTCTACTTGTTATTGTTAATTATTCTTATTTATATTATTATTGATTATTATTATTATTCCATTCATTATTATTATGTTATCTATTCTTTATTCTTATATCAAATAATTTTAATGATAATCCGTGCACCCTACATCTCTCTAACATGTCTAGACTTCGTCCTCGACTCTCCAGTCCGATCAGGCAAATTGCCCACTCCGCCCGAGATCTTCGACAACCCACTCCAAGCACCCACAACGCGTAAACCAATATCGGTCCACCCTCGGGGTGACGCCCCCTCTATATGATCCCACCAACTGAATACCCTGTTCAGAGCTTATCCCATATATAGCTGATTCCAGTTTCAGACCCATACCTCTCTGTCCTTCAGTATACCCGAAAAAGGTGCCATCCGCCAGTTAGTCTTCTCCCTTAGGTTAAATAGCAATTAGCGCCCCCCGAACGTTTCCGAAGCAACTTTTCAAACAAGTTTATTTAAAGTAACGTTGAAATATAAGATATAAATCCTTAAAAAGTAAAAGATATAAATACTATATATAATAAAATAAGAGTATAATATATAGATATAAAATAGATATAAAAAAATAGAAAGATACGATCTCTTCTCGGCTCTCTCTCTCTCATCTCTCTATCTCTCTCTCTCTCCTCTCTCTCTCTTATCCCTCTAATGTTCCTCCTCTTACTCTCCTCTTCATCGTACTCTCTCTCTCTCTCTCTCTTCCTAACTTCATCTCTCGTATAAGCTTTGTAATATATTTAGGCCTACATAAACAGAAGTGACTACTAAAGGACAAACAGCAACTCCACCTTAATATCAATGCACAAGATTGATTCGAGGCGTCCCACCAAAGGTATTTGAGAACCCAAATGAACTTGCCCCTATTTCCACAAAGTGAAATAAAAAAGGTATTACTGCTTATTTCCAAGGTCGCCGCCATTTAAGTCTTTCACCGATGTCGTCCTTTTCCTCCGTGAACCTACTCTTAAACCAAAGCAACATATCTTCAATCCACGTCGAATATTTCCAATCGGCTTTAAGAAAGAGGGGAACGTTTAAGCAAATCAAGAAGATAGATAGATAGATAGTAACATTCAGATAGATATAAAGAATAGATAAGTATAGAATATGATAAGATTAAGTAAATAGCTAAGATAGTAAATATTGAATAGATAGATAGAAATTAGATAGTTTGGGAGATCTTTTAATTTTATTAATTAATAGATGCGGAGATAGATAGATAGATCATAGATATAGATAGATTAAGAGTAATAATAGGATAGATAAGATAGAATAGATAGTTTATAGTGAAATAGTATAGTAGAATAGATAGATTAGATTAGACAAGATAAGATAGATAGATAGCTCCTTAATTCTTTATTAGATTAGATACTTGAGAAGTAAGCACGTGATAATAGATATATAAGATTAAATAGATAGATCAATATAGATAGATGTAGATTAGAATTAGATATGAAGATTAAGTATAGTAACTATGTCCTTAAGCTTATGTAATATAGATAGATAGGAAGTAATATGATAAATACGATAGATCAGGATAGATATAGATAGATAGTTAGATAGTAATAAGATAGATAGATAGATTAAGATAGTCCTTAATTCTTTATTAATAGTAGATTATAACATAGATAAATTAGATAGATTAAGATGTTAGTTAAGTAATGAATATGAATAGATAGATAGATAGATATGAATAGAATACGATTAGATTAAATAGTCTATGCCCTTAGCATCCCTATTAATAGAGTTTCAACCATATATGACTGATTAGGTATAACGTTGTATGAAAATAGATAGATTATAGATAGACAAGTCTAGAACATGGAGAATAAGATATGATAAGATAACATTTATTTAGACTATATGATTGTATAGAATCTATTTTAATTATACATACTTCATGAAACTCTACCAATATCTATTAAAAAATTATTTATTCTCTATATAATATATGTTTATTATGTCATATCTCTCGAGATGGCTAAAAAAATACCATAGATAAACCCTCAATCTGAAGTCTGTCAAAGCGATTCTACTAGCAATCCTTATAAATCAACCATTTCATTACTCTTTTTTTCCTCAGGTAAAGAGTTAATACAAACTCGAACGGATTGTGTGCAAGAGTAATCCAATAAAATAATGTTTTGTTTAACTGCTCCTCTGTATTTCCGAGATCAAATATCACTTTCGTGTTAATCTTCATTTCTCTTATTTTTACAGTGGGGCGGGTTGTGGCGAGCGAGTATCGCAGTTGTAATCTAGATCGTGAACTAGGATGACAGAGGGGGACGAAGTCATCCCTCCCTGTTCGGTCTCCACTCATATACAAGGAGCACGTTGACATATATTCTTCACAACCTTACGTTGTGCACATCTGTATTATGTTGTTTACCCGTGGGGTTATTTCGTTTAGGTTAAATACTAAAGAAAAATAAAATTCAACATTTGCAACCTTATTGCTTTGCGTTCTCCCTCGGAGTACTCGAGCTCCTTCGAATTCTCATATATAAAACTGTTAAATTTTTTTATATATTCTAACATTTTTAAAACAATTTTAAATATTTATAAAAGCGTTATTTTTTTTAACTGTATATATTTCTATACTATAATGGGTAAAAAAGCTGTATATTACTGATTAATTATATAAATGATATTTAATCTTCGTGTAGCTGTTAACTAAGTACTTATTAGTGTGTATTATCATTGTGTTTCTTGTCTGATGATATAAATTATATATATAATTATAAATATATATAATAATATATATAGTATATAGATATATATTATTAATATATTAATATATATTTAATATATAATAGATTATATATATATTATAATATTATATATATATATATTTAATATAGAATCATAGATTTGTAATAATATATCATACATTACTAATATATAAATATATATATATTTAATATAATATATATATATATTACTATATTAATATATCAGTATATGTATATATATATATATATTTACATTAATTATTAATATATTACTATATAAATATTATATTTATTACTATATTAGATATATATATATACTTATATACTTTCCTTATTCCTTGGTGAGATAGACCATCTAGCCCCGTATACTATATTCATCCCCAATTACCCCTACTCGGAGCGGTGCTAGTGCTTTACTCGCGTAGGCCGTGTAATTTAGGAATGTATTTTATTTTTTATATAAAATACTCTTCAAAAAAATTATAGTATAATTTTTAGGTAATAATATATTTTTTTTAAGATGCTCACTAGCCCCGTATTAGGTCACGCCTACGGAACATAATAGTCCCAATAAACGGTACTGTACAATCTTCTACCTCACTATTATGTGAATATAATATATATGTAGTTTATATGTTTCCATAAACTATCGAATATTATAAGTGGAGTTTCAGATGACTTGAGATCATGATAGTAGGATACAGCAGGTAGAGGACGTAAAATGTCCACCCCGTTACCGTCAACTACGAGGCCGAGAGACCACCGAACGTACATGACTATATCTATGCAGGTTCTACTCTATAGGTGTATCGTATGATTTATTAAAATATCTTAAAACGATATTATTTAAATATATTATTTATATTAATTAATTATATAATTAATTCTTAATATATGTATATATTACATATATAATAATATATATATATAGTTAATATACTATATATTATATATGATATATTATAATATATTATTATAGTATTATATTAATTAATAATATATATATATATATTAATTCATAATCATATATATATATTGATAATAATATATTATTAACATACATGCAACCGATCTAACTGAATAATCTGGCCTCAACAATACCTACTAATTACAGTACATAGAGGTATAGTGTTACACTCAAGCAAAATTATCCAATACACAACGCAAAATTATCAGCTAGTATACTAATGTAAGCACAGCGCTAGGCTCTATTAAATCATAGGTGAGGATAGAGATTAAATTAGTTCCGGAAACACAGAAGATGGAAGAGGAATCAACAGAACAGAGGTGCCCAGAAGAGAATGAGATAATGGAGTTCGGCAGACTAAAACTCCTTGTCTCGGAATGATATTCACAAAACGTATACCAACACAAAGGAGAGAACTCGATCCATTGGTGCCACCATCAGCAACACAATATCGACACGGTGGAACGAGGACTGATGCGTTTTTTATGTTTTTAAAGGAAAGTAAGAACAACAGCAAGGAAATTATGGAAAGCTTACCCTCATCACGAATCACAACAATTATGGCCGCGGTACAGGAGAAAACCTCGTATAGAAAAAAGGAAATCAATTAAGCATGTGAAACACCAATTAATATCAATACAACCCAAAAAGTAACGGGTACAAGAATGATAACTTAAGAGAGATAAAAAAAAACTGAGAGATCGAATTATAATGCCTTTTCTGCTCTTTATTGTACTTCGATATCCCATCACCTAAAATAATTGTCGCGTTTTTTGTTTGAATTTTCAGTTCTTTCCTCGCCCAAAAGATTTGGGTGAAGACACGATACTCCGGATGACACATCTTTTAGAATTGCGTCATGCGACCGCATGTTTCAAATTACGATGGGACAGTTAAGACAGCAAGTTTAAGATAGTATATAAGTATAACTGTGATAAGGAGGTAAAATAAATATAATAAATCTTTACAGCTAGTCTAATAAACAGTAAACTTCATACCAAGTTTCTTTATGTAGGCCGCTATAGGTATATACTTAATAAAACCATTGTGAACTGTAAAGTTTCCCAAGAAATTTTTTTATTGGTTTTATGATTAAGCCAAGTGTAAGTTATATATATATATATATATATATTATATATACGAGTCCCAAACCTATGAGATAAGACGGTCCTACCCCGGGATAATAAAGAAGAGTAGGAAGGATAGGGGATAAGATAGTGGTAGTAATATATATTAGAATCATATATATGAAGACCAGTATATATTAGTAACCTCTAATAATTACATATCCTATATGACTACCTAGTACCTATATATAGGTCCAAATGTATAGATATATGTGATATGTATATAATCATATATAATATAGTATCAATAAAGTAATTAAACATATATAATATCAATATATACGTATATATATATATATATATTATTGATATTATATATTATTATTATTATTATATATTATTTATTATATTGATTTATTATTATTATTATTATTATATATATTATTATTATATTATTATTATTATGTATTATTATTATTATTATTATTATTATTATATTCAAAATGTTCTATAATGCTGGAATTCTGCATATTTGATGTTTAAATGGTTTACAGCTTTAAAGCTCTGTAAGTCTGTATATCTAACCATCACGATATTTTTGTTCAAACTGCAAATGATTGGCAGTTACTTTTAGTTTTCATATTATGCCAGCTATTTTATGATAACCAATGTAATAAGTATGTCGAAATTGATGTTGTCTCCTGTGATATCTCGTGTCAGAGCATTAGATCTTGTCCACTCAGATATTGGTGATGAGGATAGTGTTAAAAATTTAAAATAATGAAACGAACTCAAGAAATCCTTGTGAAAAACTTTCTTATGGAGGTCATTGATTTTAAAAGTGGATTTAACATTTAGGATAGCCTTGCTAATGAATGTTTTTTTTCCGGAACTTAAAAATAGGAAAAAAATTTTGAAGTGGGATTATAAACGAAACGAAAAATGTAATAAAGAAATAATTTAAAGATTCTGATGAGGGATGTGAGAATGTGAAATAGACTTCATCCTCAACCTCAATTAATATTTTCTGTGTAACACCTCAATACCATCCATCTATCAACACATTCAAATGATCTATAAAGAAAAAGATATGGAATCGCAGATAGATTTTTAAACTATCATACTGAAGAAGGTAAAACAAATGAGAATGGAACCAAAAAAGTGAAAAAAATATAAAAAGACATTCCAAAACCAACAGGAGGTCTAGGTAAAGATTATGAAAAGCTATTCTAAAAGAAAAATCAATTTTTCCAAAGGTTACAGAGGAGAAAATTTTGCAGTGCTCGAGAAATGAAAGAGAAAAGTTTTTATGCATAATATTAATAGAAAGAAGAGCATTTGTAGACACTCTGAAGCAAGTAATGTATCTGAAGAGAAAATATCGCGAATTACACATTAAAAATATTTTTTTATTTTATTTTATTTTTTTATTTATTTTTTTTTTATCATAATATTCAAAAATTATTTATTTGAATTGAAGTTATTCCTATAACAAACAGCATATATACCTTATATAACTTATATATATAATAATATATATTATATTATATAGAATATACAAATAATATATTATATATATATATATATATATTATATATATATATATATATATATATTATTAACCTTACCGCTTTTAAAGACCTTCCTCGGAATGTTAGGGACCCATTGTGAATTGGTCATCGCGAAACTGAAAAACTAAATAAATAATAAATAAATAAATAAATAAAGAAATAAAAGAAATAAATGAGTGAAAGAAATTAGGTGCAGAATATATACTATTTTTTTTTTATTATGTGAAAGGGTTTTCTTGAACAATATCCTAGCAGTGCCAGAAGCTGCGAAAAGGATTGAATGTCACCCCAGATATAATGACTTTTAATCACAGCCTTTCCCTTTGCCCTGCATGGACATTATCTGATAATTAGTACTATATATATATATATATATAATATAATATATATATATATATATATAATATATATATATAATTAATATATATATAGATATATATATATAGTAATACATATATATATAATAGTTTTAGTAAAGATTGCGGTACTAGAAGCGACGCAGTGAAAGGCACAGCGGTCTAGGTTCAATCCCTGTCGCTGATTCCGGCAACAATTACCTAGGGGGAAGGTTTCCCCCCTTGAATAAGGCATCCTTTGAGGTGTGAACCTGTTATAATACTACGATATATAATATATATATATATATAGTATATATATAATATAAGTTATTATATATATATATATATTTTATATTAATATAGTATATTATATATATATAATATATATATATATATAGTATATAACCGTATATATATATAATAATATATACTATATTATATATATATATATAGATATATGATATATAGATATATATATATAATATATATATATAATATAATATATATACTATATAAGATATATATATATATATATATATATTATGATAAATATATGATCATATACACTATTATATAATATTATGGTGGCCCTTAATTTAAAGTTCTCAAAATCTCATTTGGGACAACCTCCAAAATTATTACACAGTACTACTTAAGAAAAATGTTGAAATCTTGCCGCCAAGAGTCAACAGTTTAAGCGCGGGCGCATCGCACGTGAGAATATTTGCAGCATTAACTAGCATCGTAATGCTATGGTATCTTCCTTACTCAATAACTCATATGCTTACATTTGACCTTAAGGCAAGATACTCGATTCGTTTCTAATAAAGATAATAATAATGAATAATAATAATACATAATAATAATAATAAATAATTATAATGATAATAATAATAATAAATTAATGAATAATAATAATAATAATATAAATAATAATAATAATCGAAATATAATAATTAATAATAATAATATATAAAATAATAAATAATAATAATCAATAAATATAATATCAATAATTAACTACATAATAATAATAATAATAATAGATAATACATGTAAAATCGATTTCATCATCGTTCACTAAAGCTTCCGCAGAGAGTCGAAGTAATCACAAAGAGTCGATGTGAGTGAGTCATTGAGTTAGCTTTGTAGGGTTATTGCTGCACTTATGAGTCGCAAACTTTAGTGTTTCTTACTTCATTTTATTGGATATGAATAAGGAGCGTTTTTGTTGTTGGCAAAACATGAGAACCAAGACAGCTGAGCTGTTATTTTGTTGGGCCTATAGGAACAGTCAAGATTATTGGCTCAAAATTACGCTTGCTAAGGAGTCCAGCCTTTAAGGACTCCCTGTTTTGCAGATGCATGCGTTTTGTGAACCTAGACAATCACGCGCTCAAGTGTTATTCTAGGTTATAAGAAGAAATAGGAAAGTGTCTCTGCAGAAAGCAGTGAATTATTTTTAATGATACATTTAAAGCATTGAGAACTGGAAACCCCAACAACAAAGAATGGAAGATGCTTGTAAAGAGCGCAAAAAGGAAGTCTGATCCTCAAAAATATCGGAAAATGAGCAGTCTCCATGGGAGAAACATGAACAATCTCTTGATATCGCCCACGTCTACGCTTTTCAACTATAATCATGAAGAAGATCGTCAGTTTGCTCCTAAATCAACACGGAAAGAAAAGTAGAGAAGGTCGAGTGATTGGTACAGATCCATGTTTTGACAAAGAAAAAGAGAGGCTATTCGTAAAACAAAAGAAGTGGATAACATTGAGGGGCAAAAGGAATAAAACAAGGGGAGGTAAGCTTTTTTTCATTCAGATTTCTTTCAATATTATTATTTTATATCTTATTATATTATATTATTATATTCATTCTTTTAATAGGCTGGTTATTGTATTATTGATTATTATTATTTATTATTATTATTATTATTATTATTATTATTATTATTATATTATTATTATTATTTCTCGGTTATTATTTATTTTTTTCTATTATTATTTTTATTTTTATTTTTATTTTAGACAGTAGAGAGACAATTTTATAGATATAGTGTCAGAATTTTAGAGATTACTAATGTTTCGTTTTCTTTCGGGAAGTAGGTGACGTTTAAAACAAGGGAACCTGCAAAATACTCTTTTCACAATTTCTATTTAGTATTTTATTAATTATACTTTTAAACTAACATTTATTTTTTGTATTACAATTGTTATTTTCAGAGGAAACATCATTTACTGACCCTATAACAGACTTTACAAATGAAATTGAAGAACCTTCCACAAGCGATGACACTGTGTTACCTGTGCATTCTGATACAAGTCTAGCACATAGGCAGTGTCATACACCCACCGTTTCTAAACAAAGTAAAAGAGTCAAAGTACAGGTATTAACACCTAGGTTAGTTGCTACTCTTGATAAGTGCAAAGTCAGTGACTGTGATGCTGTTAGAATATTATCTGCCGCAGCTGGGACCCTTGGTCATGACCATACAAACATAGTTATAAACCGCACTATTTCACGCTGTCGAAAGCGTATAAGAAATGAATTAGCAGGAGACATATCTTAATAAGCAAGGGGATGACTTACCACACTATAACGGTACACGGGATGGAAAGATTCTGCAAAACTTCGTAGCTGGCCAGCGGAATCCGTGATAGGCTTCAAGGAATTATAACTTCTGGCGGTAATAGAACATTATTAGGATACCACGATTAAGTCGGGTAGGGGCAACACCGAAAGCTGATGGCCGTATATGAGTTACCTAGAAAAGTGGAACGAGTCAGCGCGCAAAGATTGAAGCTTTTTGTTTTCGATTACAACTACTAGCAAACACAGGTCGCATTCAAAACGGTGCCTCTATGAGTAGTGTAGAACAAAATTATAATAGAGATATTGATTCCCATGCCGTCATCATATATATATATATATATATCATATATATATATATATATTAAGATAGTATATATATAAATAATATAATATAATATAATATATATATTTATTATATAATATTTATATATGAAAGTTATCTTTTGAAGGCTGTAGTGTTGATTCAAAGCAGTTGGGTCCATATCTTTCGTCCAGACATTTCCAGTATTCAAGAATTTAAAGAAAAATTTGTCCAAAATGGTAAATTATAATTACACCACCAGGTATAAACCTGATGAATTTGTTAAAAAGAAAAGATATCAAGAACGCAAGAAATCTCCTAGATTGTGATTTCTCCTTAAAACTCGTTAAGGGAAACAAGGTCGAGAAGTTATAGAAAACTTGTAGAACTTATGGCAATTTTCTTGGTGGAATTCCTCCTCGAGGTGTATCTTCCGTATGACAGAATGGCCTTTCATCACGCCAGGCGTGGCACGACCGGAAAGGCTCGCCCTCCCGTCTCTACTGATGCTACTCTCTTTCTCT
>JABUQX010139341.1:20000-25000 GCA_015478945.1 Trachelipus rathkii | reverse complement strand
CTTGTCCTTTGAAGACGACATTGAGGAGGAAGTGGAAAATCTTGAGATTTTGTAAATATTCATTCAATTTTTCATATAATATTATAAATAAATTTTTTGTAAGGATATATACTATTTAGTATTTAATATTAAAATCTTTTGTGAAGTCGCACATTATTAGCGGGAGACGTGCGGACGTGCGGACTTGCGATAGCGGAGGTTTGATGGTCTGAATAAGTGCGGAGGAGCGCTAGCGGACTACGTTTTCTCGAGGTGCGGAGGTGCGCTAGCGGACTACCCCTAAATGAGCGGGGTGCCCACCTCTGATATATATATATATATATATATATATATATATGTTATATGATATATATATATTTAAGAGAGAGAGAGAGAGATATATATTATGGACTGAGAGATAAACATATATATATATATATATATATATATATATATATATATATATATATATATATATATATTATATATATATATATATATATATATATATATATTTTATATATATATATATATATATATATATATATATATATATATATATATATATATATATATAGAAACGAATTAAAGAATAGCTGGCTCGATATCTACTGAATATATTTCAAATTTTTATTGAAAATTTGATCTATACAGTCATATTCATTGATAAGGATTTAAAAAATTTTTTTTAACTCCAGAAAGATATTATTTATCTTATCCGAAAAGTCTCTCAAAACACACTTTCTTCATTCTGCAGATGACTAAAGACTAACAAATGGCTTTAAAGAGTGTTCATAAAAGCTATATACATAATATAGACGGAGGAAGTTATCAATCATTTATATATATATATATATATATATATATATATATATATATTTATTAGTATGTTATATATATATATATATATATATATATATATATATATATATATATATATATATATATATATATATATATATTTATATATATATATATATATATATATATATATATATATATATATATATATATATATATATATATATATATATATATATATATATATATATATATATATATATATATATATATATATATATATATATATATATATATTTATTTATTTATTTATTAACATCTTTTTGTATTTTGAAATTGCTAACATTGAAAGATTATACAACATATATATAAATATATATATAAGAGATATATATATATATATATATATATATATATATACATATATATATATATATATATATATATATATATATATAAATATATATATATATATATATATATATATATATATATAAATATATATATATATATATATATATATATATATATATATATATATATATATTATATATATATATATATATATATATATATATATATATATATATAGTAAATGTAGATAAGATTAAGGTTGTAAGGTTATGGTATTGGGTGAGGAGAGTCCGCGGTGTGATATCCTGTTAGATGGTGAACAAGTGGAAAAAGTATCCGAGTTTAAATATTTAGGACATATGTTGGATGAAAATAGGGAACTTAGATATGCAAATGCAGTAGGAAAGTTGTGAATGGTAGGAAGCAAAGTAGCTTGGTGCACTAAACTGCCGATGAAGGGACAAAGTTTGAATGATAGTTTTGCCTGAGGGTATATGTTGTTACCTGCATTAATGTTCAGTAGTGAAACTATGGTCTGGAATAAGAGGTATACATCTAAGGTACAAAGTGTTCAGATGGGCAATCTTATGGGCGTGTTAGGTGTGATAAGAATTGATAAAATGAGGAATGAACTCATTAGGGAGTTGTGGGATGTTTAGAAAGGTGTACATGAGAGAATAAGCGAGAGTACATTGAGATGGTTTGATCATAGTGAAGGAGATATAGTTTTGGTTGAAAGCGGATGTGATATGGTGAGGTTTTGCAGAACGCCAGATTGAGACTGAAGGTGTGGGATTGACACAGGAATGCCTGAAGGGGAGTAATGTAAGTTTAGCAGAGGCGAGAAGAAAGGTGCAAAACAGGAATGAATTACGAGGTTTTGTGAGGGGCTTTGCCCAGGTAATGAACTCCACATTGACGAGATACCACAGTGAGGGTCCGTCGCGGTCTCGTGAAACCTCACGGTGGATTTTTCTGACCGCGACGAGTCCTCACTTGGGGGTATAAAGGGGAAGGTAAAGAGGGGGCTTTCTTTTGGACTTGTGTCATGTTCTCCAACTACTTTTTGTTCCGGTGCGTGCTACGCACCTCACCCCCAATTTGGGGAATAGGAGGAAGATAAAATATATATATATATATATATATATATATATATATATATATATATATATATATATATATATATAGATATATATATATTTATATATATTTATATATATATATATATATATATATATATATATATATATATATACACGAGTATATAATAATAGTTAATGATTTGAAGCAATGATTCCTTTGAAACCTGGAGAAGGCTTTAATTTGTCGTAGCAAGAGCACAGAATCTTAACAATATACCTATATACTCGTATATATAAATACCTTTATATATATATATATATATATATATATATATATATATATATATATATATATATATCTATTCATATATATATATATATATATATATATATATATATATAGAATAGTTTAGTAGAAGAACATGACGTAAGTCGAAAAAAAGAATCCCCCATACCTTCCCGTCATATCTTTATGTGCAATCCTGGCACAGCAAAAAATAAAACCTAGAGCTTCACAACACCGCGACGGACCCCCACTGTGGTATCTCTTCAATATAGAGTGTATCCCCTGGGTCAGTCTCACAACCGTACCCCCCTCACAAAACCCCCTCCATTCACTCATATTATTCCTCCTTTCTTCTCGCTTCTGCCTTACTTATATTCCTTTCCTTCAGATACTTCCTTACTGACTCAATCCACTTTTTCTTCGGTTTCCCAGCGGGGCAATTCCCATCACAATCACCACTATACATACATCCGCTTAACGAAACTGACTATCATCTATATTTCCATTTGATCAAACCATCTTAATACACACTCATTTATTCTTTCATTTACGCCGTTGTTCACACCACTCAACTCCCTAATACGATTCCTCATTCATGAATTCTTCTCACACCTAACACACCCCTAAGATTATCTATCTGAACAGATTGCACACACCTTACTTAGATCTGTGGCGCTTATTCCACATTATAGTTTTGCTACCATACATTAACAACAGTAACAACACACCCTCATGTTGAACCGGCGCACTCAAGAGTTACCCCCATTGCATTCACCAAGGATTTAATTATACCAGCCTCCTTCCTACCATTCATAACTTTCCTCATACATTCTGCATCATTCGTTCCCTTTTCATCCAACATATAGCCTAAATATTTAAACTCAGTTAATTGATCCAATTCCTCACCAGATAACATGATTTCACACCTCAGAATCTTTTTACTTCTATCATCACCTTGCTCTTATTTACATTTACTTTCAATCCTCTCCCTTTCAACATCCTGCCAACCCTTCTATCATCAGCGTACAATTAGCAGGGTACCCTCCACTCTCTTCCATTCTCCATCAGTCTACCACTTTCTCCTACCAGCCTTGCCTATAATTATTGGTTCACCCAATCCATATATAAATTAAATAGGCAAGGAGACATAACACATCCCTGCCCCACTCTGGTATTACTATTAAACCATTCACTTTCCACTCAATTTATTCTTACACACGCTTCACTATCGACCTACATACTTTTGATTCCATTCAGAATCCTGCCACCAACACCATATATTACTAACACATATCACAGAGCTCCCTTATTAATCCTGTCATACGCCTGTTGAAAGTACATAAAAAGTAAATACAATTTATTCTTCTTCTCTTTCATTTTCATCAACTATTTGTTTCAATGTAAAGTTTTGATCTACATATCCTATACCACTTGTAAATGCACCTTGTTATTTGCCAGTCATTCCCTCAGTCACTCTACGCACATTTTCAACCAAAATACCAGCATATATCTTGTCTACAACACTCATTAAATAAATTCCTCTATAGTTCTTACAGTTCCTCTTATAACCCTTAGTCTTATATAAGGGTACTACTACTGTCACTGCTCTCCTACAATCCTTCTGACCTACACCCTTTGTTACACAACTTCCATATCCATTCAATCAAAATCTCGCCTCCATTTCACCAGTAATTTCATCTTTACCCGCTGATTTACCATTCTTGAACTCTTCCCTATTAATTACATCATACCCAAAATTTTCTTTCTTCACTACACTTCCACAATCTTCATATACTATATATATTATCATATATATATATATATATATTTATCTATTTATATATTATATTAGTATATATATATATATATATATATATATATATATATATATATATATATATATATATATATATTATTATATATATATATATATATATATATATATATATATATTTATATATATATATATATATATATATATATATATATATATATATATATATATATATATATATATATATATATATATATATATATATATATAGTTATATATATATATATATATATATATATATATAAGCGGATAGACGGTGTTGAATTGAAAGAATTGTCTATTTGTATAAAGCGAATGAAAGAAAAGAATATAATTTCTTTATTAAATATTTTTATTTTTAAATTTTATTTTATTTCAAAGTTTCGTTTTGCTTCGTTCCTTTTTGAATTTTTAATTCTTGTTTGTTTTAAATACAAACCCACTTTTCCTACCTTTTCAACAATCTACTGAAGCATTTGATTAAATATTGGTTTTAGTAGGAAGCCATTTTTGTACTAAAGGCTTTCTTGAACATTGTTTACAAAATCAAAGAAAGCGAATTTTTCTTATATGTAATATTTGTGCTGTCATTTCTATCTATAATTCATTATTGACAGTTTGACATCTCCTCCTCCTCCTTCTACTTCAAAAAAAAAAAAAAAAAAAAAAAAAAAAATTCTTTTGT
>JABUQX010139341.1:0-10000 GCA_015478945.1 Trachelipus rathkii | reverse complement strand
ATATAAGTATATATCTATAATATTATAACATATATACTATTCTAATATAATTATAATAATGGATAGACTATGGTATACTAATATATAATATATAAATATATATATCTGCCGCTACGTGCTCAATCGACGTATAGAGCGACAGGTCGGGTTTGAACGGAAGCGGCAACTGAAGAGTTACGAGCCCTATCCGGATTCCTAGGGTAGAAATTACGCACAGAAATCCCCCAGAAGATGGGCCCTCATGCCAATAGTGTCGAAACTTGGCAGTATGAACTAATTAGTAGGTATATATAAATTTATGACATAATAAATATAGATAAGATTAAGTATCACATTAAGTGTAGATAATATTATAGACGTTATGAGAATATAATATATACTCAATATTAGTAATAAATATATAGTAACTAAGTAAAAAACCTAGAACACCTCCATAGTATAACCTAGAATGATAAATACCAAAATCAATATATAAGGATATATATATATATAATAATATAATATTATATATAAATTACATATATATAAATACGCTCAATTATACAATATATGAGACGACAATAATATAAATATATACACCAATAAATAATGATATATTAGTTATATAGTAATTAAATATATAAATAATTAATAAATAATTAAGATAAAGTTAATAATATATAATAAGTAAATACCTTAATAATAATATATTATAACAATAAATATTATAAATAATAATACTATAAGCTGCTGGTACTTATTCACACGTGTTTCTATACGAATCTAAGCTTTTCCCTCCTTTCCTTTACTTCATATTCCTTCGTGGCATACATTAATATAATAAGGTCGACATGAAACAAACGTGCTAATTCAAGAGAGAAACAAGAATATTAATAATTCTAGAAACATTCTGATGCTAATTTGTCGGCTCAGAGGTATTTTCAGCCTGCACATTTACAAATTAATTTCGACAAGTCATAGTTAATCATGCTCGACTCGGACTCGATTTTTTGATAGTACATAAATCAACTAATTCACTATCTATAACGACTCGTTATATAGAACTAACATTATAACTACCTTCTATAAACGTATATACATATACCTATACATTATATAACATATCTACTATTACTCCCTTATACCTATATACAGTATACTATCCATTACTCCTTATACCCTTATATAGTATATATATATAATATGAAATTATAGTATATAATGTAACTAGTATATGACTAAATAATTAAATACCACGTAATATAAATAATATTTAGTAGACAACGACTATTTATTATTTCTTTTTGGCTCTTCCGATAATAAAGATAAAAACAAATATAATACCACATATATAAAAGTAAAATATATAATAAAATTATAAGTACTACCTATATATATATATATGTATAATAATAAATAATAAATATACTACTAATAATATAATAAATATGTATAACTATATGATATATAATAATAAAGTTAAATGATATCCTATTATATATATACTATCATATATATATATTATTAAGTATTATAAAAAATATTTTTATAAAAATAATATAATTTGTTCCAATAATTTAGATCCAATTACTATGACTTTACGAAAAATTATAATTTGTAAATCAGAAATGATAAAATACTCGGGCCAGAACGTTCTTATTAATAGTTAACTGTCATAATTGTAATCTATAAATAATATAACTTATTTAAATGCAATAATACAGTAAAGAATCAGAATAATAACATTGCTGGCAATACCTCTTCCAAGATTAAGTTTGCCCTGTTTATGCATTAGTTATATAAAAAGAAAAATAACAATAAGAAAAAAAAAAAAAAAACTTAAAATAATTTATAATTCTAAACAAAAAAACTAACATAGCTACAGTCGAAAAAATTGGAAAAAATTTATTTGAAAAAAATGATAAAATAAGAAATTTGACATTTAAGAAAGATGTTAAAAAAAAAAACGAAAAAAAGTAAATAATGATAAAAACAATAAGTAATAAATGAATTAGATAGACCTATATTAAGAGACTCTTTTATTGGTGTCTCGTTAAAATAAATAGACATTTCTATTTAGAATTTTCGACTCTATACGGGCACCCACTAGGGGCTCGAGACCGAAACCGGGAACATTAGGGGGAGGACGTTTTCCTTATACCCCGTATTGGGGAGAGGGGCGGAAGGAAACCCAACCGCGACACCCAATAACCAAAGAGGCGGAGTGGTATCCGAGAGGACCCTCCCGAGAGGGGAAAAAGGGAATTTAGTCCTACCCGTAGTTCCACGGGAAGGCCGAGAGGACCCCGACTCCCCTGCCATCGGATGCCAAGGTATACCCTTGGATCTTTTAAATAAAATGAAAGGATAAAAACTATGACTTTTCATTCTAACTGTATAAACTCTAAAGCGTCCAATTTTTCCTTCAATCAATGACCAATAACATAATTTTTTACTAATTTTATGGCAATACCAACCAAAAGACCATCGCTTAGCTATTGTAGTTTGAGATATTTTTTTTTTCTTTTAAGCCAAACTCTCGTGACCAGTTCCACAAGTATACCGTTTTACTGTAGCATAATAAATTATTCCAAGATTACAAATACGGCATCAACTCGACCATGTGTAAATATACTATTAATACAATAAACAATATTTATATATATATAAAAAAAAATAATAAGAATAAAAAACAATAGATATATATATACACTATATATAATCTACTGAATCTCACTGCATATATATATATATGACTAAATAATAAAATAGATATTATATATAATATGTAATCCGGCTATTAACAGGACTCTTATATCGCGTATCTATAAAATTAGCTATGGGAAATTTAATCCCGAATTTATTTATTTTTAGAACTAGAGTGATAATGCATATGTGTTCCTGCTCTAAATAAAACATTATATATTTCAACCCATATAATTCCTTAATATTAAGGAAAACATGACACTTCTTTTTCGGCAATTTTGTTAACAATCTCCATCATCGATTTAAAAATATGCGCGTTTAAACTTATGTATATAATTATATTGTTTTCTTAGTGAATAAGGTAGGTAAGGGAGGAGCGGTGTGTTAGTTAAGGAACTTGCCTCTTGCCTCAGGCCAATAAGCCATACTTATGTGCGTAGCTTAAACTCGTAAATGAAACCTTGACGAAATAGTGTTTATAATTTAAGGAAATAACAGGAAACTAATATAGTTATTTATTAGAATTATATCTCCGGAAATCAATATGAATAATTAACAGGAGGAGTGTAGTGAGAGTCGCTCAAATAATAAATTGTTGCTCGTAGAATATATAGAAATAAATAAACAAATACTTAAATTGTAGGATAGCTACATAACAGATGCAACCAACAAGAGAATCTCACGATCACTCCCACCGATTACATCGTTCTTTGGATAGGTGGCCGAGAAATGATGGAAGTATTGTGTAAAAATAAAAAATATATAAAGAAAAAAACATTGAAAAAAATAGTTCGCATGGTCAACACCATTACATCTTATATTAAAATATACAATGAATACTTGACAAGGTGATGGTACTAAATAATGGAAGGATTCTTCCCGAAAAGAACAAGGCCCAGCCATAATTTTAAGGAGAACCTTTATTAATTACACTAAAAGTATTACTCAAAGTATGAGATATAAGTGGATCTAATATAAGTGATTAATGATTAATGTTTATATTTTATTCTAAAACGTAATACCACCTAAAAGTGGTACTTTTATAAATACTCTTGCTACCACGATTGGACAGTGTCCAAAGTTTCAAAGGGTCAACAATTCGGTGCCCCTCAACGGGGACCCTACGAAGTTGAAGGTGATTGGAGCACTGGATTGCACCCCCCATTCTTAATAGGGGAGGGTTCTTACCGTGGAACCCCCGCTCTTTTAGTATAATTTGTAGTCAGCGTGTCACGGCGAGGTCCATCCGCCCCATCCCCTAAAAACTGGAATTGCTATATGTGGAAAAACGTACTCACCTCTCCGGCTGCCCATGGTTACCCCGTCGGCTCGAGACCCTCAACAACTATGCCGGTTAAATATCCGTTTAGCGAAGGTAAAAAATAACTAAAATAACTCAATAGTGATTTTACTCCATATGACTTCTAAGTTTTAACATCTAAAGATTAAAAATGACATCACGTAAAATAATCTTTCATTTATTAAATATAATAAATTAGTTAGTAATGATAGTGATATTATTATTATATAAATAGGGTAAATTAGATATAAATATTTAAATATTATTTTAAATTTACGAACCCTTAAATTATATATATTACTTATGATACTCCCCGCTAACGCCTCACGTAGCCGTTCAATCCCCCCACAACAGAAAAAAATTACAAGCCAAATTTTTATTTTTATATTAAATCCTTATTATATTTTTTTTATGCACTCTCATCCTCGGTGAGACCAAATTTATAACGAAGGATTTACCCAAAATCTAGTTAATATATCCTATTGTTTCCCTGATAGCATATAGTAGTGATATTTAGAGTTTTTTTTAATATATATATATGTTTTTCTTTTTAATAATTATACTTTCCTCGAATACACAAAATCCTTTAAGCAGTGATAATCCAACAAATGCTCTTTCCTGTTTCCTCTAACAATAAGTCAATTAGTTTAATTGTTTTTGATATATATATAATATATTATATATTATATTAAATTATATATAATTATAATATTAATAATATTAATAATAAATATATAATAATATATAATATATATTATAATAATATAAATATCTCATCACTCAGCTCTCACCGTATAGTTAGAATATTATAATATATTAGCATATTAAATATAATATATTATATATATATATATATATAATTATAATATATTATATATATATATTAATATTATTATTATTATAAATTATTTTAGTATTAAATACAGTGTTTAAAATATTAGGTGTGTGAATATAATACTATTAGATATATAATTTTTATATCTAGATAAATAATATATGTGTACGTGATCTATATGGTTGCATAGTTCAAATAGTAATAATACATATTAAGAATTATAGCTTATTTTATATAATAGTTAATTTAACATTAAAAAAATATCTAAGATACTGAAGCATATTTATTAGTTACTACTTGTATAAATTAATATTCCCGGTCAAAACTTGCTAATACATATAGGTAAAATTAGTTAAGTAAATCCACTGTGAATGCTGGCACTTCTTATATTAAATATAATTATCTACCTTACTTTAAACCTAATAATTTTAAAATGAATATAACGGTAATGAGTCATTATTCTTGTGTATAACTGATAAGTTTCACCGGAATCACTTGTTTGTTATATATACCTCACTATATAACGTAAATGTATTATATTTTGATTCTATGCATTAAGTAATATTATCACAGTAATACGTTCATATATATTATTAGTTTAGTGAATGACGTATGATCAATATTATATAGTATAATTAATTATTAATGTCATATCAAACGTATCTAAATTATATGTGACTAATGTATATAGTATTTTTACTTCCCTAATATATGAATAGTATTACAATATAATATTAGATAATTTAATATATATTAAAAATATTAAGCATGATTTATACTCGAGACTCCACCGTACGCCCCACATCTTTTTTTGTAGTTCTAAATTGTCTCATATTCACTCCATCTTGTTGTGATTAGATTCGCTCTCTACGTACACTTTAATGCCTCCCGTAAAGCGTTAGTTTCTGATTGGTGTTCTGTCAATGTTTGATTTTGTGATTTTTAATGTGTGTTTTTGTCAATATTCATTCCTGTGATGATATGACAATAGTATTTTTCTAATTGATCGAATATTTTTAACTAATCATTCTTATTCCTGTCTTGCTGACTGTGAGCCAAGCGTATTTTATAAATTTGCCTCTTTGTGGTGTTGAGTAGTTCCTTTATTCACATTCCAATCATTTGAGCTCGGATATGAAAACACCTCCACTCATATTTTTGTCTAAATTGTCCCTTTATTTGGCGTTCTACATATGTGTACTTATATAGGATACAGAGTCTATGTTTCGATGTATATCAGATAAGTACCGAGTCATGATGGGTTGGTACATCTAGGCATTCATGATACAGTTTAGGTTACATGATTTTTATGGTTTTCTATTTGTGATTATCATTGAAATGGTATATTCCTAAAATATTTCAATAGATGGTACTCGTTTAACGATTGTGATAAAATTGTATGTGTGTGTTGTGATTAGATGTGTGTATAATAAGCTGCTGTTATTTATGTGTAGGGTAATCACGTTTGATCTAGGGTGAAGTGTGACTGACAAAGGTTTTGTTTGTTTGTTTTGTGTAGTAAATAGATTGTTAGGATAGTGTGGTTGCTTTTGGTGTTGTATGCTTGCTAGATGTGGGAGTGTGTCTATCCTTGTCGTTGTTTTAGTGTTATAGGCAGATTGTTTGTGTTGTGTTTTATTTGTCACTCTTTTACTTAAGCAGATTTTATTATACAAGTTTAATGAGAGATAAGTTTATTATTCATTATTATAATATTTATAAATATAATGATAAATATAATATTATAATATAATAATTCATAATTATAATTTTATTACATGTCGTAAGATGTGTTGATGTTTTATGTCTCAGTTGAATAGAGGGTAGCTCTCGATTACCTTTTTACTTTCTTTAACGAATATATTTCTATTGATTGAAGTTTATTTAGCTTATATGCATTTTAAGAAGAAATCATCAGATTGGGTAGTAAGGTTATGCTTAAAAAAATAGTAAAAGAAAAAAAGATATTCGTATACATTCTAAGCATATGATTGAAGAGTAGAAAAAATTATTGAACAAGGAAATTAAAGAACGTGAAAAGGTTATGGAAGAGTATTTGTGTATGAAAAGAACGAGAGATAAACAGATGTCTGTTTACCGCAGAGAATAAGATGGGGAAGTTTAGAAGCGAAATTTACCAAACCTTTTAAACCATTCGTCGTAGAAGAAGAGGAAGAAGAAGAAGAAGAAGAAGAGAGGAAACAGAATGAAAGACAAGACCTATGACGACAGGAGCAAGCGACAAGGAAGAATAGGTGACAATAATAACGTAAAACAATCATACAGAAATTAAAAAAGAAATTCCTAACCGTCCTAACCATAAATAGTGAAAGAAAAAAAATAGAGAATAGTATGGAAAAGAAATTGTTTTAAGCAGAGCAAAAGAAGAGAGGAAGAGTGGAACGAATAAGTGTAAGGAGCAAAGAGAAGTGGAAAGAAAAAGGAAGGAAAAATGAATAAAAAAAAAAAAAAAAGGCTCTTTATGAAGGAAATAAAAGAAAATTGTGATAATAAAATGATACGTAAAGATAAGAGCGAAAATAAAAAGAAAAGAAAAAGAAAAAAAAAACAGAAAAAAAAAGAATAAAAATGAAAGAATTTAAAATAAGGAAAAAATAAATAGACAAACAAAACATCTCTAACTATTAACTAGATCTTAAAAACGTCGTTCAGGGTACACATAGTCTCCCAGATATTCACTCTCTCGTTTCCCATCCATCCACCGTTCCTCTATTATCCACCTACACCTATTATAGTATGACAAAATTTTTACGCAGTTCCTATTATGCTTTATTACTTTAGTAGAGAAGATACGAAAAAGTATGACTATAAAACGTATCCGCATTAGCGATTCGTAAAATAAAGAACGACATCTGATTCACACCTTTAATGAAAATAGGAGAACAGTAATTGGCTATTCTAGTTCCAATAAAATTAAATTATGATATATATATATAATTATTAAATATTATATAAATATCTATTCATTATATTCATATAATATACCTATAAATAATAAAATATGTAATATAACTAATAACGTATCTCCTCATACTAGATTAACTTTACTGTCAATAATAATAAAAGTTCATTCAGGGCTATTAATAGTAAAAGAGTTGTATAAATATTAATAACATATAGAGTTATACAATCTACAAGAATCACAATTATTCTAATTATTTATATATAAAAATAACATAATCACTTATTAGTATTGTATCTATACCTACTTAGAATCACTTCATAATCAGTACAACTGAACAGCAGTATATACCATAAATTAACTATAAGTCCACTACATAATTATTGCCAGTTAGGATGACCACGCGCTCCATTAATCCGGTAGCTATTTCCATTCAGAAATACAATATTATATTAGAATGGTAAAAAAGTTAACTACTCTATGATGTGACATTTTAGGAACCTATAGCTAGTTTCCAATTAGATAATCTAGATCGTATATTAGCTGATAAGTAAGCACTATACTACTAAGCGTTTTAGCTCCATATAGTTTACCCATTATTAAGTCACTGGTTTATTCTAAATGAATGATTGCTAGAATGTACAACCCAATATACTTAAAGTTTCTCTCACGGTACTTAGTCATGAAATAGATACTAAGAATATGTAGCACAAGATCTAAATAAATGACCCAATTTTTAAATAAAAGTTTCTAAAAATAGAAAAAGTTATAGCTAGCTTTGCATCTATGTAGATATTTGAGCAAGATGTATATGAACATATCCGACAAAATAAGATGATGACGTCAAGTCCAAAGGGACTCAATCGTTTAATGGAATAAGTCAAAGATTCATGTGTAGTAATAGAATTGCATACAGCTCTCGCTATTCTCTGATCCTTCTACTATCTTAATAACAATAGTAAAAATTATACCCCTCACTCAAGTGGTATAGCCACACAGCGCGAGGATCTCCAACACAGGACGCGAGGAATTGAGTGAGCTACATTTCACTTATAACTCAAAAACGGGTTCGGGAGAGGCTGATATAAATTTGAATGGTTGTGAATAATAGCTAGATCTGTTTAATTGGATAACTAAATTCAATTAGGGAAGAAAAATTACTTTATCATTCAATTAATGACGGTTTTGCTACCATGTACTAAATAATCGTGTGATAAAAATAAATAATTCAGATATACCCTGCATATACTATGTATAAAGTCTTCTATCGTCTACCGATGCTCACACTGATACAATTTATGTTACATGAGCATATACATGCTTGAGACATTTACTTTACATTCATTGGCAATTGAGAACGAGATTATACATTTCTGAATAATGTTTTAATACCGGTGACTAGCTCTCACCGAACAATTCACCAAGTCTAGTATCGGGATGCCTGACTAGTATACAGTTGTGACATCATATAGAATATATTATGTTCTTACCATCGATCAACTCAATTTTCATTTAAAGTTATGGTGGTAAAGTTTTAAGCTTGATTAATTATATATACTCAATGTAATAACACTGTATAGTGATTAATAAACCTGTTTTACTTTAATCATGCAGCCCTATATTAAGTGTAGATTTATATTAAAGAAAAAACGCTTTAAAACTTAACTATTAAAACGAGACTCTATTTAAAAAATTTTGAATAGGCCTAAGAAATTGGCCAATTTGAATGTTAAATTAAGTATTTGGTAAATATAATGAAAACAAGCTTTCATTTACAATATTAAATAGGTACAGTGTCATCACCTTTTATCTAAATTCATGTTTTTTCGATGTTTTCGTTAGCCTATATATATATATATATAATATATATATATATATATATAAATATAGTGATATATGAATTACTTATTAAGTAAGCCTTAATTATTTACTAAAAATGCTATATCATATACCAGATAATATTATTTCAAAATAAATAATATAAGATTCTTCAATACTAGATAATCGTATTCGATTAATATCTCAAGCTTGTTACAGACTACTGATACACGCTCTATTCACAATCGCATGCGCATGAAATGTAAATAATTGTTTCACCTAACCGTTGCTTACATTCAATACACACTCTTCTACACAGTTTTACAGCACAACGTGTTAATACTAAATATAATTTAAATATTAAATATATATATATATATATTATTATAAATATATAATATATATATACATTAACTATATATCTAGTTATTATTTATAT
>JABUQX010139340.1:12500-18106 GCA_015478945.1 Trachelipus rathkii | reverse complement strand
CGTTTTGCGTTCAGTTTGGAATTGGGTGTTTAACCGTTTCGCATTTATCGTGAAACGCTCGTTTCGTGCGCTAACATCATATATATATATATATATATATATATATCTCGTTAAGAAATTTTTTTTTTTTGGAAAATGTATCGAGTATCGATTATCGATTTTTCCGATACATCTATAGAAAAAGCATAAAGCGATACCGATACTCGATACATTTAGAAATTGTCTAAGCGATACCGATAACCGATACAAATGTATCGATCGATACGTATCGCCGTTCATGTATCTAGATACCTTACATCACTGTATATATATATATATATCTTATATATATATATATATATATATATATATATATATATGTAGCTATATATATATGCCATATGTATGTATCTGTATATGTATATGTAAAATGTATGTATATATATGTATAATAATATGTAATAATAATAATATGTGTATAATATATATATAATATGTATATGTATAATATAATATATATATATGTGTATTAATAATAATAATAATAATATGTAATAATAATATGTATATATAATAATAATAATAATAATAATAATAATAATAATATATATATAATAATATGTAATAATATAATAATATAATAATATATATATATAACTAATAATAATAATATGTAATAATAATAATAATATGTATACATAATAATAATAATAATAATAATAATAATAATAATAATAATAATATAATAATAATAATAATAATAATAATAATAATAATAATAATATGTGTAATAATAATATAATAACATATATATATAATAATAATCTCTCTCTCTCTCTCTCTCTCTTTCTTATATATATATATATATATTTAACAGAAATAGTAATAATTGGAATTAAAAAAAAGAAAAAAAGAAAAAATTAAACGCTTTTTAAATGACGTTTGCGTTTCCATTTGTCGAACCACATTTAAAAAGAAAAAGAGATTGCGAAATGTTCGATCGGCGATCGTCGGATTCCTTGGTACGTACGTTTTACTTTAAATATTAATAAAATTTTGTGTATTTACTTCTTAAAAGTAGGAATTTTGTAACACATGATCTTACTTGTTCATATGAGGTTAGCTTCATTTTAAAAAACTATTTTTTATTACAACACAGAAATTAGTGATTTTCAACATAGTTTGCTATACTTTTAATTTTTTCTGTTAACATCTTTGAATGTTAGTAAAATTATTAGCCTATGACCATTTGTGACAGAGATTTACAGTAGTATAACCATATATATATATATATATATACCATATACCTATATACATTATATACTCTATGCTATATATGTGTTGTGATATTGTGTGTGTGTGTGTGTGTAATTAAAATGCGCAATAGCAAGTATTTTTTATAGGAAATGTTTGGCCGACCACATATGGTAAACGGCAAGTAGAAAAAAATATATGTTTAGAAAGTAATTCTTTTTGCACATTGGATTTTCAACCAAATCATTTATAATATGCTTTTTAATTATTGTTTAAGCAGGGTTAGATAACATATCTTAAATTTCTTTAGAGAAAATTGTCTTATCAAAGAATAATATGTATTATTGAGATATTATTTATTATTGGTCCAAACACATCATTCACTTCGTTATACTTTTTTATTTTTTTTTTGAACTCGCTCGTCAGTGGAAGCGAACGGTTCTGTAGTTAGTTCTAATCAATTATATTTAAATAGGTTATTAAACCGTTCATGGTATAGGCATTGAATAGTAGATGGTGATGCCCTAAAGTTTGTTTTCTTCATCCATTCAAACAGTGATTTTAATAATTTTCTGAGAAACCTTTTGGCAAATGACCAAAATTTTTCAGGGCATAGACATTTTTTTTAAACGAGATTTACATAACTCTACTTTTATTTTAAATTTAAATAATAGCTTTATTAGCTGTGCAATAAGGACAATACACACTATATGTAACTGTTTATTTATCTACTTGCGTATATATATATATATATATATATATATATATATATCTCTATATATATATATATATATATATATATATCTTCTGCTATATATATATGCACCAACATATATACATATATATCTCTTTCCTCCTCATATATTTATCATCTAATACTCTACTGTCTCTATCCGGATTGGGGTGAGGTGTGTGGCATACACCGGGCAGAAGGATGGTAAGAGGAGCATGACGCAAGTCTGAAATGAAAGAATCACTTTACTTAGTCCCTTTGTACGCTTTAAGTAGAGGAGGAGACTCGTCACCCAGTCAGAAAAATCAACCGCTTGAGGTTCGTGAGCTGCGGCGGAACTCCATGTGGTATCGTCAATGTTCGGGTTCATCCTAGGCCAAACCGACCCATACCTAATATCGCACCCAGCCATTCACTCCTGTTATGTACCTTTTTCTCGTCTCTGCCAAACTCATTCCTCTCCTTCAGGCATTTCTTTATCACACTGGAATTCACGCTTTTTTTCTTCAGTCTCTACAATATAATCAGGTTCTAGCAGCACTCCACCACTATCCATCCAACACTTAAACCATCACATCCCATATATGTATATATATATATATATATATATATATATACTTATATACATATATATATATATGTATATATTATATATATATATGTATATATATATATCTTTACCTTCTCTATATATTATTCAATAGGGATCTTTCATAAAAAGGGTATATTTATTAAAATTGCCATTTTCCACACTTAGAAGATAATTTTTTTGTAGTCATAAAATTAAGTTGACAGTCCTTTAAACAGTTTATAACTGAGAAATAATTCAAAAGAAAAGGTTAAGTTTAAATCTATAATAACAGTAACTCAACACTTAAACACATACTTAACGTATCATAATATACCAATGTAGTTTATATTTATATTCATAATTTGTTTCATTTTGCATTATTTTTAAAAAAAAACACACGCATCAAACCATAATTGAGCACTTATTTTATTTGTTCGATAACGTACACCAGGAAAAATAAAGCGTGTTAAATTTTTACCTCTTTTCCACAAAATTTACAGGAGAAGATCCTACCAGATGTCCTATATATATATATGCTTATATATATATATATATATATATATATATATATATATATATATATATATATATATATATATATATATATATATATATATATATATCATATAAGAGGTGCTTTTTTCTCTCATGAAAATTATGTGTATATATTGGAGATTAAATGATCACTCTTTGTGGTACCTCCTTCTTTCCATATTCTGTTTTATGGAACTCCTTGCCTTCTTTTTATTTTCCCACCAATATTTAATCTTCCTCTCTTTAAGTCTCACGTCTGCGCCCACCTGAGGAATTGCGTTAGGCAAGGGTCAGGGTGGATTTACTTTCCATTTTCTTTTAATTTTTACATTTTTCTTTTTATGTATTTTTTAATTTATTTATTTATTTATTTGTTTATTTATTTTTTTTGGCCCCCTCCTTTTGAAAAGGGCATTGCCCGTAAGTGGTGATATCACATATAAAATATATATATATATATATATATATATACTCTCCCTCTCTCTTTCTCCTCTCTCTCTCTCTCTCTCTCTATCTTCTCTATATATATGTTGGTAGGTAAAAACCCTTAAGGGTTTTCCATATCATCATCTTCGCTACGAAGCATTTGTGGCATTACAGCCACTATACTGCCATATGCCATATATATATACTCTTTATACTCCATACATATATATATATATATATATATATATATATATACCTCACCTGCTACCATATATATATCGCCATATATCTGCTCATATCTTATTTTAAATGGTGAATCAAAAGGAGATTTACCGCCTCATCAGCGGGATTCGAACTTGTTGACCTCCATCTTGAGTTATCAAACAACCGGATGCTCTGGCCGCTAAGGCCATCACAATATAAGAACGAGGGATAGGACAGGCTGGACACTTGGGTGATGTCGCCTTGATGGGAGCTCGGTTGCTTTATAACTGTTCTTGAGGAACTTTTTTGGGTTGGAGGATGGCTCGATCGTAACACACACCAGTATGTATCTTGTCCCTCCAGTCGCAACATGGCGTTTGGTTCCAATCCAGGAGAAGGCAGTTAATTCTTTACATTCCTTCCTAATATATGTTCTTTCTTTAACGTCTTATATAATTGCGATTATTATGCAACATGCAATGTTTAACATCAGCTTATATAACATATATACATATATATATATATATATATATATATATATATATATATATATATATATATACTATATATCATATCATATATATATATATATATTCTTTATCGTAAAATTTTATTTCTAGTTTTGTTTTAAAATTGTAATAACAAAATAGATAGAACTATTTTAATTATTATAATGTCGAAAGTATAAAAAGTAAAAACCTCATTCATATGTCTTTGGTAGCTCCTCTAAAAATATATATTTTGGAAACTTATTTTGTTGCTGTGCATTTTTTCATCAATTCTTTTTAGATGTTTTGAAACATTGATAGAAGTTGTAAGTTTTAGTTCTAACATCTTAATTTTTTTTTCCAAGCAAAAGTTAACAATGGATTCGGATATTCCTCTAAATTTTCAACAAACTTTGCCGTAAAAGCGAACTCTTTCATTTGAAGAGAGAGAAAGAGATGAAATTATTGAAAGCCATCCAATTGGTATAAAAACGTTTCTTAGAACTAATATATTTTCACTGATATGGGATATCTTAAGACTTCAGATGTCAAAAAGACATGTTCTCTCTTATAGAAGGTATAATTACACTTGGACAGCATTGGACGAACTAATATTTGCCTTCATGTTTCCTCGACGCCGGAAGAAACTAAAACAAAATTTTAAAGTTTAATTTAATTTGTGGTTGTCCGAACTTCAAAATGTTTGCGGGCCACTGAGAATTGTTTCTACATTTGTTAAGGATTAACTTTATATGTTCCAAAATTTATAAAGGTAGAGAAAAGGAATAGAAATGTTTGCAAATGTTAGAAAAAAGATGCTTCATACATTATCCTCTTAATATAAAAATGCTAAATTTATTAAAAACCCAGTAGTAACCTCCAAGTCTTCCCCTGAAGAATCTGAATAACAAATCTTGAAGCAAAGACCTTTGATGGCTCCCGACAGCAACGTAGCAAAAACACTTAATAAACATGTTTTTGTTTCTTTACTATGGTTAGTGATAGCTTGTGCTTTTAACATATTGTGTTATTATATCTTGAACATACTGGTTCGGGTAAACTATAAAACATCTTTATTTATTTGTTGCTGCCAAGGGTTTCTCATTCCGTTAGTTGTAATGAATTATGATTTCCGAGCAATGTTCGTTATATTTATTTTTGACTATTTTCTACGAAATAGCAGGACAATGATAGCCTTTGTTATAATCGCTTCGTCATTGGCGGTCCTTACAGAAACTTTCAAAAAAACGCCCTAAATCTTGGAACTTCAGCAGTATGCTAGCAATTGGAATTTACCAAAGTTACTGAATAATATAAAACAATAATTTTACATCCTTTGTAAACAGTTGCTAAATGTATCCTGAAAACAATTACTGACATACAACGTGATCTAATGGCATTTTAATAGTTCTTTTTA
>JABUQX010139339.1:0-10540 GCA_015478945.1 Trachelipus rathkii | reverse complement strand
CAATATTACTATATATTTTAGAACTCGGTTCCTAATTTGACTGCTGATATTTTTAACCTGAAAATATTTTTCACTCTCCCACACCTTCGTAAATTGTTCCCACATCCCGTATCAAAACGACTCTCTGCCAAAATCTCAGGTCAAGCCACGATAAATGTTTAAAGCGACCCCAAAGGGCTACAAATTCCCAGTTGAAAGAAAGAAGAAGGAATTACTCTGCTATTCCTATAAAATTTTCATATTAGAGTCTTTGTAACTTTTTATGAAATACATCATTAATAGTTAATAGAAAAGATATTGACGATTCTACGTGCTTTATATATATAGATGGCCGGTACACATCCATATGGTGTCACTGCTGCGGCTGGTCCACTGAAACCTCTTCAGTGTTGCCAACAGAGTTGGAGTTAGGTAAGGGGGTGTTTCTTCACGTTCAACAGACACAGAGTTTCATGCTATATGGATAATAGTTACGCATTTAGTACGTTTACATTTCAAGGAGTGATTTGTATCGATCAGATGAACGATGCGATTCTACGAGTCTCTTCTCCCGCTTGTCAAAACTTCTTGGAAAAACCTCAATGAATTAGGCAATAATAAATAATAAATATATCAAACCAAATCGTAGGTGCAAAGCTACCATTCCAAAGTGGATCATTAAGCTGTTCTTTTCTTATATTTAGCGTTAATTGTTAAGATTATCAGTCAAAAAAAAAGGGCAGGGCTACGTTGTGGAAGTTTCTTGTATTTTTGGGAAACAAAGACTAGAAGTCCTACAAAACGAGCGGGCATCATTTCTGTTACAAAAGTTCATTATAGCTTTATAACCGAATGACAAAACTAACAAAACGTCGTTTAGTAGAGTCAGCAGATCTGGAAGTGCAAAAACGCACGAACAAATTCACCCGATCTTATCAGATGCATGTATTTGACTCTAGCCCCACCGAGAAATTGCGCAAATATAATTAGAAACAAAGAGAGATAAAGAGTTCTTTAATTTTGCTACACGCGATTGAGAGGAAGAGTAAGTTGCCATTGGCGTGACATTGATCACCGACCTTAAAAGCCATCGAAGGAAAGAAAACAGGAAAACGCATGGGTGAAAAGGAAAAGGAGGAAAAGAAAGAACTAAACGTTATGAGGAAACTGAAGAAACGTCATGATTCAGCCTACCGCAAACCCTCATGTCAAGATTAGTGATCAGTGAAGGAAAATATTAAGCAGCGAGCAACAACTATATGTCCTATTAAGCATACATAAACTAGATCAAGTCAGCAAGTGAAATGAGAACGAACCAAGTACTGGCTGGGACATGAGAGGCAAAGCAGATTTTTTTAACTCCACGTTGTCAGAACACAGTAGACCAGATCATTAAATATCTGATCGAAATGACGATACATATCCCTATAGCTGGCAGCAACAAAGCTTTTCATATCTGAAAACCTGAACCTTAATGCTCAATCGTACTTGTTTTTGCAGCCAGTCGAAAGAAAACATTTCAGGGAACAGAGGCAAGCAGATATTAAAGGAAAATTTAAGTTGGAAGAGTGCAAATGCTTTGGTGTCTTACACGGGCATGAAAGCTGCTGCCACGCTCTTGTCTGGCGTAGGAAAAGGTTGGACAGATTAGCCATAATTTGTAAATTTTGCAATGCCCAACGCGAAGAGAACAATTAATAGGCATTACCCGAATCCAAACATCTAGAGAATTGATCAGGGCTGTTGTCGTTTACCAAGCATGGGGAAAATCTGGGTAACATAGAAAATTAAAATACAGCGCGTTGTGTTTTGGACACAACTCGCAAGCCAAACACAGCGTTATCCAATACACATGCCTGCCAGTACAAACCTTTGAACAATACTGTCTTGGAATCAGAACTTACTCGACCTTTCCCTGTTTCCATGATATCTTCGATATAGTACTGAGATGCTTTTTTTAAACAGCTATTGGGAGTTAAGTTCGTGAAGCCCGACGTGTTCTTTTTAAAAGATTTAGGGAACAAAAAGGGGCTCGACCATAGCAACAAGATAATAGTAATCGTACGAGGAGTAGAAAATGTCTAGCCAGCGACGTCCGTCTCAGTATGCTGCGAATTTTTTACGTAAGGACAGTTACCCTTACACAACAGCTTATAGCAGCAGCATTACCGTGATTGCTGCGAGTTGGCAATAACCATTCCTTCGCACTAATGTAAGTTAACCCACAAAGGATTCTCATTTTTCGCGCTTCCTGAGCTGTAAGCCACGCACGGTGGATGGGCCAAGGCTATTTATGTTTTCCAAGAAAACGTATTTATTCCAAAGGACCCACATCGAGACTGGACCGCAACAGTGGACGATATCGAATCAACCCACAGAATATGCACTTTTCTTATCACACTCTATATTTACGGGTGTGGTTCCTAGCACCCCTAGCGACAACCCAAGCCTCATATTCTGGATACAATTACTTTTACTATAATATAATTGGAGTATAGGCATGAGTAGATCCTGAAATTCAGTAGTGATGCCGCTGCGAACAAAATTTGTAAAGCATTATGCGTCATCTCTCACCAGAACAATGCCGCACCTTCTCTTCTTGATGTAATGATCAGGCGGTGCCAATAGAGATGAGCGCAAAAAGGTGGCGTAACTTATAGTTAAAGACGACAGAAGAGCAGAGCAGTGCTCGGGAACGATAATAAAACGCATACATCTGTTAGTAGTTAGAGTACGACAGACCCTCAAACTGTTTAAAAAATAAAACAGTTCTATTCACTTTATTTCAGCCTAATATCCCGAGGATTGTGCTATTATCAACGCACTTTTACAATAAATCACAAGTTTTTTTTAAGATAAATTTCCACATTCTATTGGAAAAGATGATTTTGTTTAACTTCCAACGTGACGTTGCAAAAACATAATCTTTCGTTACGATAGTGAAATAGCGTTTCTATAGTTGTTAATGATGTTGCAGCGAAAAGGAGTGAAAGCTACGTCCAGGAATATATAGAGCTATTCTTTTACCCAAGAACGGAAGATGAAAGGCCAGATTCATAATAAAGCCCAGCTAAATTCTTGGATGTTATTATTATTATTCATTCATTATCTATTATTACTATTTAATATATTATTTATTCATGATTATTATTATTATTATTATATTATTATTGATTATTATTATTATTATATTATTCATTATTATTATTTATTTAACTATTATTATTATTATATCATTATTATTATTAGTTATTCATTATTATTCATATTATTCCATATATTTTTACTTTTTTTTTAACCAGAAATGTTAAACCAACAAATCTGAGTAGTAACCAACAACATTATATTATTAATTATTATTTATTATTATTCATTCTCATATATTATTATCATTATTAATTCATATATTTTCATTATTATTGATCATTATTATTATTAATGATTAATCTTATTATTATTATTATTTATTATTATATTAATTTATTATTATTATATTATTAATTATTATATTATTATATATTATTATATTATTATCTATTATCTATTTAATTAATTAAATTATTATATATTATTTATTATTATTATTATTATTATTATTTTTATTTATTACATCCTTTTACAATATAAGCTATCAAGGTTACTTCAGTTTTTGAATTCTCGGAACGCTGTCATATTTTCTGCATTAGTTTAACTTCTCTTAATGCTATAACAACCATCAAATTACCTAGCATTTTTCTGTGCCCGACAACCTTCATCCAGTGCATCCAAACTATTCACGTTCCACAGCTCTGCAGGTGGGTCACCCCTTAACAGTATTAATTACGATCTATACGAACTGGAAAACTTTCCTCGAGCACACACTTCCTTATATATGGAACAAAAAAATAAGGGTTCGCGGGAAAAGACCCTAATGGTATTGTCAAAACTTTTGAAAATAAGGGCGCCAGCTCTAATCATAGATAATCTGTATACTATACTTATATATATATTATATATATATATATAATATATATAATTATTACTTATTAACGATAAAAATAGCAATTATTACTAATATATATTATATATATATTCACTCAGTAATAACTTGCATATACCGTGAACTTGACGGTTATTACTTAGACGGGACAGTAGTCACAAGACTATGGGGACCTGGGCTCTCAATCACATCGTCCGATGCCTAGTACGCAAATACCTAGATGGTCTCTCCTGAGGTGTGAATTTCGATATAAGTAATACTAAATATTATTATATATATATATATACTATAATATCTACATACTATATATTACTATATATACTATTATTATATTATATGTATTATATATATATATACTATATTATACTATATAATATATTTTAATATATATTATAATATACATTAATTAAAATATTAATTCACATACCCTATATTTATCTTTTCAGTGATGGAGAGATAATATAATATATGTATATATACTGATAAATTTTTTATAAGTTGTAAAATAATGATATACTCTTATATATATAATTAATTCAAATATCAAATTATATATATACTTTATATATATAATATATATATATATATTATATATTTCATATATAATATCATCATATATATACTTATAGTGACTACTATAGTACATATATAACACTTTTTTTTTATAGGGTCTACTTATATTATAAATATATAATTATAGTATCACTATATACCTTATGTACTACATACTATACTATCAACTGTTGAATATAGTGTAGAGGACGAACACATATACTTGCCTTTACGGGATACCTATATGGACATTTTATTTATATATTTAACAGACAACGTAAGACGCACAAATCATGAAAGAAGCAAATTTAAAATTGTACGTTCTTTAGAAAGCCTACATTAATATTCATTACGCTCCACCACATCTTAGTGGTTCGCGCATGACGTCTTCATCGCAGATCACGGTCGACCGTATCCGACGGCTCTTTCACTCTTCCAACTTTCCCATATTCTCTACCATCGTTTCTTCATCATCTTCTCTCTGACACTCCAAATAATAAGCATGCTTTCAAGTAATTTCATGGAAAAACCTTTACATTTAACCACACACAGTTCCATATTATGTGATGATTAATAATATTATCATAGTACAATCACTATATATATATATTCATATAATAGAACTATCTATATATAATTACTACTACATATATATAGATATATATATATCATATATTATAATAATACTATAATAATAAATTATATATAAAATAATAATATCTATATACTATCATAGTATATATATATATATATATATCATATATATATATATATATATCAGTAACTAAATCAGCTACTCCCTTTTTTAGCAGTTCTTTATACTATTATATAATATATTATATATATCATATAATATATAATATAATTATAATATAGTATATATATATATATTATTAGTATATATATATATATAATAATATAAACTATTATATATCTATATATATCATATATATAATATATATATAGTTACTATATATATATATATATATATATATATTCGTATCAGACTATATATATATCATATATAGTACTATATATATAGATATATAAATTCATCTCATAATCATATAATATAATATATTTATATATATATATCATATTATATACTATATATATATATAAATTTATATAGTATATATATATAAGTATATACCTCGTCATAGTATATATATATATATAATATATATATATATATAATATACTTTATATATATACTATATAATATAATATTATAGCAGAGAGAGAGAGAGGCAGAAGAAGGGAGACGAGCGAGAGAGAGAGAGAGAGAGACGACGACGACGACAGACGACGAGAGACGAGAGATGAGAGAGAGAGAGAGAGAGGGAGAGCAGTATAAGATAGATATGATAAAATAGGTAGATAGATAGATAGATAGATAGATAGATAGATAGATAGATAGATAGATAGATAGATAGATAGATAGATAGATAGATAGATAGATAGGATACACATTACAGGCGAGATGTTTTTATGCATGTTGCAGAGATACACTGACAGATTAATAGATATATATGACATATGACGATAGATAGATAGATAGATAGATAGATAGATAGATAGATAGATAGATAGATAGATAGATATGTATTACTAAGATAGGAACAGATAGATAGAGAATAGATAGATAGATAGATAGATAGATAGATAGATAGATAGATAGATAGATAGATAGATAGATAGATAGATAGATAGATATAATAAAATGAAAGAGAACGAAAGGAAAATTTCATTAATAACACTTACAGATTTTGAAATTAGAATTTCGGAAGTGTGATATTGGCTTGTCACCGCAAACGAAGAGTCATCAATTTGAGGGAACAAATTCTTGATAATTTTTCTTTTTAGTTTTTACGTTAATGAGAAATTTATGTATTTTTACGACTTTTCTCTTTTTAAATTTTTGAAAAAATATTTTTTTTGTTAAGCCAAACCGTACCTAGTGACTTTTGTTTATGAAATTCCGCCCACTTGAGTTTGGATTTTTAAAAATTTAAAAAAAAAATATTGAAATATATTTTTGCTCTTTAAACGTTTTCCTATATTTTTCTTAGATTTTATTTTTAAAATTTTGTTATATATATATATGAGGTACAGCAGCAAAGAAAGTAGGTAAATATGTTATATATATATATATATATATATATATATATATATATATATATATATAGTATATATGTTATATATATATATATATATATAGATATATATGGTTATATATATGTATATTATATATATATATTATGAGTAGTATAGTAAGAAGAAGTAGCAGTATATATATATATATATATATATATATATATATATATATATATATATATATTAAGTTATATGTTATTATATATATATATATATATATATATATATATATATATATATATATATATATATAGTGGAATTAAATTTAAAACAATAGATAGGAATAGCATTATAAGAAGAATGGATATTTGATGCAGTGGGACATAAGACTTTCTTCTCACAGTTTCTAGAGCGACAGAGCCAGCAACCCGGTCCTATACTTATTATGCTGGAATATTCTGGACCTGCAGCGGGAAACTTTTGCGAGTAAAAACATGTGATCTTCAGAACTCTGGGAGAACGATTTCTAGAGGCCAAATGGAAGAATATGCTAGTTCATTGAAAAGGTGAAACCCTATCTGAGTATACAACCTCAAGGGATTAGCATCAGAAAACCATTGCGCCGAGAAATAGCCTTCTAGAGTACTCCACTAGTTTCGAGGCCAAAGGAGAGAAGATGCTGGCCCAACTGAGATGAGCGAAAGTCCTACCTGATGGTGTAGATCAGATTAAGTAGAGATATATATATATAAGAGAAAGAGTATATATATATATATATATATATATAGAAGAATAAATTGTATATAGTGAGTATATATATATATATGCATATATATAAAAGTATATATATATATATATATATAAGTAAGTATATAAATATGTATATATCATTCTTTACTATTTATTATGTTTTGATAATTTTTCCAAATGAGTTGTAATAACATTTTCTTGTGCATGAGCACTCATTTTTCAACCCAAATACTTGATTGATTAGAAATTTTGCAAAAATGAGCTATAATGGAATGTCTGTAGAATTTGAAAGGATTGAGGGTTGTTTAGTCAGGTGAGAGCTAACAAAGAAATCAGGCAACAAATTCATCATTAGAATAGTGTCAGTTCCCTCGTCTTCTCCTCTCCCATTATATATATATATAAAGATACATATATATATATATATATATACATATATATATAAGCATATACACTATATATATATATAAGATATATATATAAATGAAAAGATATATATATATATATAGAGTAAGATATATATAATATATATATATATATATATAATATATATATATATATATATAATATATATGATATAAGGTTATGTTGAATATATATGAAGTATGAGATATATGATAGAGGAGTATGACATACTATGGTATATAAGGATAAGTATATATATATATATATGAAGTGATGTGATCATTCATATATATATATGAGGAGTAAGGAGGAGTGAGTATGAGTTCGAAGGGGCGTAGAGTATATACATATATATATATATGTATATATGAGATAGTATATGATATACAAGTATGTTTATAGACATTTATATATATATAATATTATTATTATTACATTGCTAGTTTATACATATATATATATACATATATGTATATATACATATATATTATATATATATACATATATATAGATACTACTACTAGTGTATATATATATTATATACATACATATATGATATTTATATATTATTACATATGTATTATTATTATTATTACATATATATATTTATATGAAGAGCACACATAATATGATAGATACATATACATACACATAGATACATACATACATACACATATTTATATATATATATATACATAAGAAGTAATAGATATATATGGTATATATATATATATATATATATATATGAAGAATAAACGTCTATATATAAAGGTAGGTGTAAGTATATATATAAGTATATATATATGTTATATATATATATAGTATATATATATATATATATATATATATATATTTCGTGATTTATTTTTGGGCAATATTATTTGCTTCCTTCGTCTCCCACTCCCCTCCTACGAAAAGCGAGCTTCATAGATATATTGTGCCAGTAGCAGGCCAACCCAAAGATCCGTTAGTGAAACTATAAGATTGTTGGGTGGTTTATTTAGTTTTAATATTGGTATTATGTGTGCGTGTTTCCAAAAAAGATGGTAAAGTGTTTCTTTGCCATGCTACATTAAATATCTGTGTTAAGTCCCAGGTGTTTGAGTTGAATATTAAATAGGTAATCAGGTGGTCAGGTAGTCAAGGACAGGTCCTTCAGCTTGTGAATTTTTTAGATTTTTAATTTGCGTTCTAAGTTCTTCTAAGGATGAGAATGGGGGTTCATCTTAGTCGGCTTTTACCCTATGAGCACATTTCATTGCTTTTTTCTTGTCTCGCAAACGGTTCTCGTGCCTTGCGGTGGCCGGAGTGCATGCGGATCTTTCTTTTACAGCACAAAAATACCTTTTGAGGTGCCGTGACATCAGACTTTAGCGACTGAATATATATAGCAAAGGTATGTTATATATGGTATTGGTGAGTTGCTATGCATATATATGCGCTATTATTGGCTAGCTAGTTGGTTACATAAGCAAAATATTGCTGGAAGGCAGCAGCAAAGATATATATGCTATATATTACATATATATAAATATATATGTTTTATTTTTTTATAGATATATATATATTTATAGAGTTAGATATTTTATATTTATATATATATATATATTATTATATATATATATATATATATATATATATATATACATATATAGAAAGAGAAAGAGAGAGAGAGAGAGAGAGAGAGAGAGAGAGAGAGAGAGAGAGAGAGAGAGAGAGAGAGAGAGAGAGAGAGGTTTCATTTCCATAAATGATTCTAATTGGTTGAATTTCATTACTTAAGAATATGCTAACTGGCAACTCGTCTAACCGTATTTGCTTGGATGACCATTCATATATTTTTTGCAGCTTTCTTTAATAAATAGAATAGCAAATCCTTTCACTGGATGAGCTGAAATATAAAAATACAAAGCAAAAACAAAACAAAAAATGGTACAAAAAATATAATGTTTGTAATTTCATACATTTGTAAATTTGTTGACTTAGTAAATCGTGTAATTTGATAGAATTTAATTAATGTAAATTATTCTAAAATGAATTTCGTACTTACTGAAAATATGAATATTTTCCACAAATTAAATTGCCTCAGCTTATCTAATGCTATTTAATTCTCTTATTATTTATTTTATTTGACTTAGCATTTCTCTTAGTGTGTCTCTTTTTATTTCTCTTATTTCCCTTAGTAAATTTTCTTATTATTTGTATTATTTCTTTTCGAATTTCTGTTATTATTTCTCTTATTATTTCTCTTATTTTTCCTTTATTATATTTCTTATTTCTTTTATTTCTCTTAGTGTTTCAATAATTATTGAAACACTAAGAGAAATAAAAGAAATAAGAAATATAATAAAGTAAAAATAAGAGAAATAATAAGAGAAATAATAACAGAAATTCGAAAAGAAATAATACAAATAATAAGAAAATTTACTAAGGGAAATAAGAGAAATAAAAAGAGACACACTAAGAGAAATGCTAAGTCAAATAAAATAAATAATAAGAGAATTAAATAGCATTAGATAAGCTGAGGCAATTTAATTTGTGGAAAATATTCATATTTTCAGTAAGTACGAAATTCATTTTAGAATAATTTACATTAATTAAATTCTATCAAATTACACGATTTACTAAGTCAACAAATTTACAAATGTATGAAATTACAAACATTATATTTTTTGTACCATTTTTTGTTTTGTTTTTGCTTTGTATTTTTATATTTCAGCTCATCCAGTGAAAGGATTTGCTATTCTATTTATTAAAGAAAGCTGCAAAAAATATATG
>JABUQX010139338.1:0-18829 GCA_015478945.1 Trachelipus rathkii | reverse complement strand
TACTTATTGTGATGCCTCAGATCTGGTTGGGCGTTAGATTTACTCTTGTGAAAGTGTTTGAGGTTTTTTCTTTTTTCATAAATTATAATCATATTGAACATTTGCATGGAGTGGTAAACAATTGTTGGGACGGATTTGCAATTATATTTTAGAGGTCTGAATTGTTTATAGCCTAGCGTGATTTATTGGATCGGGAGTAAAGTGAGTTTGTTTTTGCCACCCTTGGATGTTATGTTTATTTTCATAAAGGGATGTCGGGAAACCGTGGTAGAAGAAGGTGTCTTTCTATTTGAGTGTTGTGCTGTAAAATTTAATTCTTGCTTATATGTAAGCGTCGTTATCAAATTAATCGGATATAGAAAGCTGTTGAAGTCGTGTATGTGCTGTGTTTCTATTTGCAAAAACGGAGGAGGAAGAAGCAAATACGAACCTTAGATAAAGGAGAATTTAGTTTTAGAAAGAACATTCTGTTTTTGTAGAAACCAGTTTGTTTTATATAATTTGGCGTGAAAAGGTCGGTCTTATAAATACTGTACAGTAGCTGGGGACTGTTTTGCCATATAACCGTGTCAAGGAAAGGTAAGTTTCATGGATATTCCTCTATTGTTAAATGGACGGATGATGCATCGTCTTGTTTTTCTTTTTAATAGGTCTACGCGAGTTCATTAACAACAAATTCATCGACATATCTGAGCCATGTGTTAATGTTTAGAAGAGGATGTGGTGAAAACATGTCAATAGATTCTGGAGCTCCATAAAATATTACTGAGGATGCATTGGGTGAGCCATGCTAGGCCGGAGGTTTGTTTATAGAAGGGACTGTTAAAATGGAAACCATGTGTTAATAGTGAAAGTGATAAGTTCTTTTATAGATGAAAGGAATGGGATCAATCTCTCGGTTCACGATGATGAATCTTCTTAGTAAATCAATATGAAACACATCAATCCTCAGAGGAATATCACCTCACTACCAACCATTACTATCATAGGTAATATCCCACATGATCCCTTTTGCAATTGTAATAACGATTAATAACTTACAACAAGAAACCGTCCTGAAAGAAAAAAACTGACTATATACAACGCAATCCTAAAAACCTCCATAAATATTTTAACAACTCAATTAAGACAATCACAAACCAACTGTTCTGTATAGAGAACAATCAAAAAACAAAAAAATAAATGAAGCGATCGAGCATAAAGCCATACCCTCCTTGGCCTGACGGGTCTCGTGTATCGAGATGGCAAAGTATCTAATTGCCCGTCTAAGTTATGTATATAGACTTAGAGTGTCCACTATATATATACGTCGAGTGTAAAATTAATAAGTGGAATTTCATTAAATCACCATCTTTAAATCCAAGGGTTAATATTACCGCTATAAATAATATCATTATCAGTAGCTTACACAATAAATATATATTAATACAGTTATTAATATATATATATATATATAATATATAATGAATTAAATATAATATACTATATGAATCCAAATTTTGTGTGCTTGGAGGTAATCAAACACCATTAAATATCTATGAATATATAAATATAAAATAATAGACGTCCAAATTTCATAACTGAACATTAACATGAGAAATAAAATAATAATAACCTATCATAAAGATTAAATAGACTGAAAATGAAGTGATTAAGCTAATGTAGCATCACACATATAGAAAAGGTAGAGGAATTCACCTGCATCGTTAGCCCCCATTTACAAAAAGCTCGAGCCATACTTTCTCCTTGGTCGTAGAGAAGGCTAAACATTTCGGGCTATACACCACTCCATGAGTTACATGGTGGATCAGTATCCTATTCCTGTCTTGCATGAAACATGTGGCTCGTTAAAATGATATGCTCATTGAGTTCGCGGACGCCACTCCAACGTAGAGGAGAATACACTTTTCTCCCCACACACACAAATAAGGTATAATCATAGTGATATAGCCACTCAGCCTATATACTATATTCTAGATTTCAAACTTTCAATGAACAAGCTCTTCTCCATTTGAAGAATATGCTAAAACATTTGGCCAATCTTATGGCCTCCCGAATCGTAGAGGTTCTAGCGATGCGCGTAAGGTTTCCAATGCTTAGTACAGGAGTTAATCAAGCCAAAAAGCAAAGGGCCGGGTTGATAGCCCGGTCGCCCTAACTGTGGCGAAGAAAGTCTTATATAATATAATATAATATATTATAATAATTATATATAAAACTATATCAATATTATCTATAAAAATATTATAATATATAGTATATATATATATAATTATATAAATATATAATAATAATAATAATATAATAAAATAATAATAAAACAATAAAATAATAATAATGATAAAATAATAATAAGTAATAATAATAATAAATGCACTCAAAGATATGAGAGCATATTAATAACATCGATATTTTATTATACTGGTTTATAATATATATAATATATATATAATATATAATAAATATAATATAATATATAATATATATAGAGGGGGCTTATTATTAATCATATATTAATTATTTAATTTGTACAATGCGAGTAAGATATAGATAGATACCTAAAGGAAAATGAATCCAGCCATTATATGATAGTAGTTAAGTGAGACTTGCATCTTCCGCATAGATACGACTTAGATTATGATAAATTATTGTAGGAACACGTCAATACGGGACTGACGAAAGTATACAGTCCGTCTACATCGGTACTCTAATGACTGTAGATATTGTATCAGAATAACAAGAATTTTCCCTAATATCAATAATATTTAGGGTAAAATAACAAAAAACACAAATCGCACTATAATCAGACATAAGAGAAAAAAAGAAAAAAATACATAATTTCTTTTAGCTTAATATACATCTGTTGTACACAACAAATAAAAAAAAAAGATTTCAACTCAAACAATTATAAAAATATTAGGATAGGAAGATATAAATACAAGTATAAGAAGCTTTGGTATTTCTCCTTTAAAATATACTCTGAATAGAAAAAGGGAAAAAAAAGCTCTTCCAATATATATATTTCTCTATTGTTATATTATATCTAAAGATTAGATTGAATTTTGGATTTAGAATTTTTTTAGAAAAAATGAGTAACAGTAAAGAATATTGTTGGAAAATACAGAAAAATCTTCAAGATATGTATTATGTCTCTAATCTAGAGAAGTTATTAACGAAAGCAAGATGTAAAACTATCACTAAAGAATTTTACTTTATATATGTCACGAATATATCAAACGAAAGATACTCTTTTACGAGCCCCTCCCTGAGCCTTTCTGAGAGCCTCTTGAGCCTCTTTAGGGCCCCTCCCCAGCCTCCTCTAGCCTCTCTCACCACCTGACGCCAACTACGCCCCATGCCTTAATATCTAAAATTGATTCATGTTATATATTATTTAGTATAATTAAAGCACATAACACAAAAACTTATCATATTTATTTGATCGTGTTTTTTATGCTTTTTATAAATACAGTTTGTTTTTACTAAAATTTACCGCTTTAAATCATATTATATAAATTATAAGATAATTTATTGTGTATATTTACATATATACCCTAAATACCTGATAAATTCAGTACAATATCTAACATACCACCATACTTATCCTACCCTCCCGACTCCATCTAAGATATATATATATATTATATTATATATCAAATGTATATATATATATAAGCATAGTAAATATATTTATAACCAAAATATTAATTATATATAATAATCAAATAAGCTTAATTTTATATATATATACTTGATCGTAAAGAAGTATACTAATATTTAAAGTTCTAAATATACTATATATAGTAAACAGTAAACCCAAAGTTTTACATAAGCAATAAAACAATAAACACAAGAGCTACTATAAATCCACTACGAATAACTCACCGAAAAAATCTAATATATAACGTATATACAACTTTCAGATATCCTAACACATCTTCTAACATGAATAACAGCTACATTTAACAAGTTCCATACTGATTTAAACAACAGATAGTAAATTAAACTACATTAAGCGCAAATCGTAACCAACTAACACTTTTTTCTAACATAATTATACTGATTATATCAAATGTTTAGTGAGCCCTGAATAATTATAAATAACACTTGCAGAGATTTAATAATCAAAATTTATCATCTCATAAAATTTATACACATAAATTATATCTTATATCATTAGAGCTCATATCTCCTTGTGTCCTACCATATCATACCCGGATGTTCCTATACCCAGATGAATATGAGTCTTCAACTCGACGCCTTGAACTCAAAAGTGAGTGTGATCCTCTTTCAGAGTAGATCGCTGTGACAATTCCACAGCAATCTGCTATGAAGACAAAGCGAGACCAGACGATTATCAACGTACTGAAACATTACCGGAATAATACATCTAACAATCGCCACTCTAAAACATACCAGAAGACTATTATTATCCATTAAGTCTAGACAAATTCATTAATAAAACGCTTAGGTTGATATATAATACTGACGTATGAACATTTATAACTAAATTAATTCATTGCCCATTACTGAACAACAGTAAAGTACCTACACAACTTTGAGATAACTTACTAAACTTAGGTTTTATTGGCTTCGTTGCAGTAGTCATCCGTTTAAATATATATATATACCTAACATACATTTATTATTTCTTAAAAATACATATCATCTGATTATATTTTTAAAATTTACTACCAACAATACATTTAACCAAAATTATTATAAAAATACTATCTGTTAGCGATATCATTACTGAATCAATGAATATTCTTTACTAATCGGAATACTATAATTTTTTATAACTCCCTAGCGTTACTGCTTTGGAAATTTGGCTTATATTTATTAATGTTTTATTTGGTTAAAAACTTGTTATGTAATGTTGACATAAGTATTCCGTATTTATAGGGAATTAGATATTAATTTTAAGACTGAATTTTAATAATGAACTTTTATTAAGTTATAAATAAATGACAGAACTGTGTCATGGTAAAAGATTAGACGATCAGATACGTTTATAGAAAGGATAAAATATGCCATGAGAGAAACATCTTTGAGTAGCGATTATAGGTCAATATTGTTACTGTTGTGTATACGCTTAGCTTCCGTAATAACTTCTACCTCATTTTACAGTACTGGGAACCTATGTTAAATTTGTTATTAGGTGTACATTTATTTCCATGTACGAAGAGAACATTGTTGTAACAAAGTGTCAGAGTTTTCAATCATTTTGTTTACATAATTCTAGTCTACATGGACTTGGTCATGCACTTTGATAAATATGGATATGTTAGCTTCATATCCAAAATGTGCAACACACAAAATGAGAAATTGAAAGAAGAAACAAATTGTATATAAAATTTGTGCGTCATATCTCGAATTAATCGCCTACTCCCGATATAGCTGACCAACTAAAAAAAACTTAAGTACCAAGGAAAAAATACAAGTAGGTTTTGTATCATAACAATACGCAAATGGCAGAAAAGGAGAGAAAGTCGAGGGAAGCTATTTTCAGTCGGCTAGTTTATATAAATAGATTAATGATTTCATTCTTACAGTCTTTCAACGAAGCGCCATAAAACTGATAACAACCATTACCCAGAGCTATTTTATACATATGAAACTTATATGGAATAATGTTCGTTAATTGTATATAGTGACTATATATACTTTGTGTGAGTATTCTATTATATTGTTTGGAATAGAACTGAGTTAATGATAATGGCAATTTTTATATTGTTAGGTGAATATATGACTTTTTTAGTAATGTGTTTTAAATGTATAAAATTTTTTTGTCAAATACTTACTTTTATCATCTATAGTTACAAAATTTTGTATTTATTTCGTAATCTTGTCTCGAATTCGCTTTAAGCTGATTTATTGATTTGTTTTCTCAGAGAATTTTGAAAAGTCTTATGTGTATACTTTAAAGTTCAGAAACAAGGTATATATATTGCACACATTTCTATGCAAATTCATATGACACCCAATTACAAATCATAAGAATGGGGACTTTGAAACGTTCTAATAATGAGATAGACAGACAATTAAGATTAGACTGCTGCGAAGGATAAATTCAAGCTTCAAGGATCTAGACAACCTATTAGGAATATTGGATTCCGTATGTGGCGCAAATGCAATAGATCTAAGCAGCAGACACACTAACCTTACAGGCTGTTAAGTGTGGATACCTTTGTTAAATGTATACTAAACAGTTTATCACAGTTAGGTGTTAGTGTATTAGGTATTGAGTCCAGGTGACACAATTATATTTTCTTATATTATATATATATAAATATATATATATAATATACTATAGTTATTATATTCTATTAAATGTTATATATATAGTAACTTTTTGTGAGTATTAAATAAATTATAATTAAATTAGACGGGGTCCATTAAATTGTTAAATACTATATATAATATAAATATATAAATAGTATAATTATGTATATAGTATATTATTATCGATAGTATATATGTAGGTATATGTATTAATGAAGTATAGATAAGTTAATATGAATTAATTAGGTTATAAGATTAATTATAATTATAATGTTATTATAGTTTAAACTATATTACAGTTGAAAAAATAAAATATTAAATATTATGAACTATAAGTAACTCATAATATCTGCTATTGATATATATATATATATAATATATAATACATATATATATAATTAATATATATATATATATATATATACTATATATAATATATATATATATATATATAATATATGGTGTGTGTGTGTTGGTGTGGGTATAGTGTGTGGTGTGTTAATATAGTCAGAATATTAAAGCCCAACTTAAAGAGCAGGCTGGGTTAGGAGTGACTTTAATACAACAGATCACATCCAAGTAGTACAGCAAATTATAGAAAGACATAACGAATATACATTGCCTTTATTGACTATGAAAAAGCATTCGATTCAAAATTAATCAAACGCCCATTCCCAATCACTTTACAACCAAGCTGGACACTACTTATAATGTTACTCAATCCAATATGAAAATGCAACTTCATTAATGATAATATGCAAAAAAAATGTTAAAAAGGGAGCACGAAAAAGAGACACAATCTCGCCCATACTGTTCTCAGCCTGCCTGAAGAGTTTTCGAAAGCTTGATTGATCAGGAGGGTTTAAAAAATGGAACCTATTGTAAGCAATAAGATTTGAAGATGATATGCACTCTTCTGCATTACCCAGAAAGAAGTGCAATGTTCATAGCAAAATCTCTCCTTCACATGGTCGCCAGGAAGTAATGTACGGCAATACAGTCAACTTAGGAAAGAAATTTTATCAAGATAGTGTTGCAACCTTTGGTTTGAAGAGGAATTATTGTCGTTTGGAAGACCAAAGTATGTCTAATAATATGACGCAGCTGCAAATGTATATCATGAAATCTCGACAGAAAACTAACATTCGAATCGTCAATTGCACCATGTTTGCAACGAGAGTTCATACAAGTAACGGTTTGAATATCGAAATTGACATCCTGTCAACGAGAAAGAAGTAAGATGAATAAACTTGTGTTTGCGATTTTTATATTTTAGGCATAGGTAATTTTTTAAAAAGAATTTCCCCATTTGTCTTAAGAGGAAACAATAACGTTGAGATTGAGAGTCTATGAGCCTATACCATTACGACCAATACTGGTCAGCAAGGAAGCCATTTGACCTAAAATGTTAAGGTAGATGGATTGACAGAAAAAACTCAGGGAGCAACAAGATAGAACTCATTTGATTCCTATGCAATAACGCAAAGTACAAAATGCGTACGTCATCCCTTAATATTTAGCTCGGCCAATCGCGAAGTAAAAACCATGCAAATGGATAAGGGAAGCGCCCAAATTAAACACGCTAAAAAAAAAAAAAAGAAAGAAAGTTGAAAGATCATCTGGATTCGCTTCGGTGATTTCATCATCTCGGCGATGAGCGACATTGCCTCTAAGCAGGCTTTACTTGTGAAGCATGATATGATGCCCGATATAGCTCTGAAGAACGAGTTTTTCGAATATTATTAGCCAATCGTGAAAACATATATGTTACCTCCACATTTCGACTTCAGATCCACATTTGGATATGAATTACTAGCCACTTAAGATCAAAATCAAGATGAGCAGACGACATTTAAAGTATATTAGACTTAATTGCCAGCTGAAAGTGTAGATCACACTTGTGAGTTGATGAGGCTTCATCTGCAGTTGGATTGAAAACAATGACGGAAATTAATAATATACATAATAATTAGGTTATATAATATATATATATAGCAAATATATATATTTACAGTATATAGCTATTATATATATATAAATTAAATAATACAATTATTATATTATATAATATATATATATATATAATATAATTATAGATATATTAATATATATATATATATATAATAAATTAAGACCTATGGTTATTAATATAATTTTATTGTTAAAATTAAATGATAATAAAAGAAAAATATATAACATTTCATCTGTTAAAAGAATGTGCTTGAGAAAGTAGTGAATAGGTTACGTTTTTGTATCCTATATTAGTATTACTATTACTGTTATGTTATTACTTTTTTAACTTTTGATTTAATGTTTAAACGACATTAGAGTTTGAGATGTGTTAGGTTTGTAGTTGTTTAATCTGTATATTTTTAGCTGCCCAGAGAAATGGCAGTTTTATATTAATGTGAATATATGCCTAAGAAGTTTTATAGTTAAGTGATAGTTTTGATATGTAATATAAACATGTTTACTTGTTTATAGTGTGGACTCAAAATTGATTTACACGAGTTAATAATTTGATTATTGATATTAACCCATTGACGCCATTACTGATCTAGATAAATTTTTTAGTGAAATTGAGAAAATATAAAAATTGGGTACAGATATAGATGATACTTTGTGTTTGTGGATAGAGCTGTTTAAAAAAAATAGTATATAATAAATAATTAATAGTATAGTATATATATATATATATTTATTGATTTAACTTGTAATTATTTTACTGCTTAATGGAGATATAAGAGAACCAAAGATGTATTGTATAGCGACAGGTCGTATCAAAAGTAAAAATAGAAAAAGAAATAAATTAATTTTGGAATAAAAAAAAAATTATTAGAAAACAAAAAAAATCTTGAATTTTTGTAACACCAAAAAAAATAAAAATTCAAAAGTAGTTTAAAAAAAATGTAGTTCCGTTTTAATATAAAAAGAGACTGTACAAAAAATCAATTTTAGAATGCCACGGTAAGATTTTTTGATATTGAATCATTGAGACAGTTACTAACTAGCTACTACTTACTGCTATACTGTTACTAAGCTATTAAGCTTGAACTACTACTATCTGCTACGTTACTACTCACGTACTTACTACTACTACTTACAACTACTAAGATTACTATCTTACTACACTACTTTACACTTACATTTATAATTATAGATTAAGATAATAATTAATATATATTATTTAATAATTAAATAATAAAATAATAATAAATTATAAATCAAAATTCAAATAAATGTTTATTTTTATCTGTACTCTGTTTTCATGATTAAAAACTTATTATTTCTTTGTAATTTGAAATCTGTAACGTCACGCGATATATAATTTGTTAACCTGCAAAAATAATTATATAATCTTACGATACGTGAAATAAATAATTAATAAGATAACTATAGTATTATAATAACGTAATATACCTATAAAAATTATTCAAAAAATAATAGATACAATAAATAAATAAAAATATCATAAAAAAATAATCACAAAAAATTAGAATTTTTATTTTTAAAAAAAATATTCAAAAATAAATATCAACCAAATAAATATTAAATGAGTCAATATCACTTGCATTATAATAAAGAGATAAATTTATTTATTAACAAAAATAATTACAAAAATACATAAAAATGGTTATGTTTTTACTATTTTTTAGAGAGGAAATACAAATTTTAAAACTACTATCAACAGTTATTTCTCTCCTCGTGCTTTGTTTTAAGATATTCGATAATAGATGCATTAGAGGAAAAAACAGAGGAATAATTATAGTCCCCCTTATATAAAATAAAGTTTAGTTATGTTTAATCACAACTGTTGTCACAACAGAAAAGAAATCAAATAGTATAGCTATATTATTGTTTCCGTAAATACGCAAGTATACCAAACCAAGAATCATGGTATGCTTATTTGTTTCCGAAAAGTGGGATATGTATTGAACAATTTTCTCGAACTTTGTATACTTTAGATAACTCTTAGTGAAACTAAGTTAACCACATCAGCCATTCTCGAAATCATGCTACGTTTGTTTATGCTAATTTAGTTAATGTATCATTTAATGTAGTTGTTAGATATGATGAACTTATGTTAATGTCCAGCCATTTTAATCGCATCATAATTAAGGTAATTTTTTTTATTTTTTTTTTATTTTTATTTTTTTTTAGCATGTAGTCATACTCGATCACATCACGGGCAGAGTCCTTATTTCATAGAGGGATTAGGTTGTTGCTACGCGCTCAACAATGATCAACAAACCTTAAAACAAATTACTGCAGATTATGATTAGCAATCTAGACGCATTATGTGCCCTTTGAAATGAACGAGTTGAGTCGAGGAAAGAAATAGTGATGAATTAAATCTTCTATTATGCAATGTGAATAAACATCATAAAGATGATATATATTAAGATAGTTAATTCCTACAGATGTTCATCTAATGTAAATATTAGATAGTAGTAGTAGTAGTATAGTATGTGATAGTTCTACCGTGTTAATGAAAGTAGTAGTAGAGTAAGCAGTAGAGATAGATATAGTAGTAGTAGTAGTGTATAGTAGTTAGATAGAGATCAAGCAGAGTTCTCGTATTTCCAAAAAGATACTATGGGGCAAAACAAAAAAGCAAGATCACATGAAGTTATATCTTGAATAGCTATATATGACTACCCTTGGATTTAACTATTTTTCAACACAATAACTACATACGGCTGCAAGACCACAAAAGTACAATCCTTCTCGGTCTAAAGTGAATCACGACGTTGGCGATGTGGCGTAACTAGTCTGTGCGCCTCTCGATCTTGTCACTTCGCGACTGTAAGATATAGCTCCCTCGAAGCACACTGCCGCATCATATAGTGGATAACTATAGAAAAGAGATAATAAGCCAATGTCACGTCTCAGAGAAAGAGATATGTAAGAAGTCAAGTGAAACTGGTAAAGTACAGAACAGTTTATCAAGTTTAAAAGCCTGTATTGGCGTACCTTTGACTACGACCTCTATCTCAAATAGCACGGATATGAAACCAGCTAGGCACCACTCCCATGAATTTAATATTGAGAAGCAGTACTCGCAACCAAGGGCGATGGAGCCCTGTGTATAAAGCTGGAGTCAACTGGGAAGAGGAAAATAAAGTAAGTCTCGCAGTTACTAAACAGAAAACTCCTCATGTATTCATTTTGTGAGGTCCGCCCTAGCACCTTTGTATGAATGTAGGGTTTTCCAATAAACATTTTTTTGTTTTATATATAGTTTAGACCTATCAAAGGTAATGTATATATATATTGTCAACAGGTGGAGACGATATAGTAGAGAAATACGTATTATGTTTAGATTTTGTACTTAATTGTGTCGATATAATAATTCCTAAGTATCAGGATAATGATATATTGTATGCTTTATTAATGTGAAAAAACTTTGTTACGCAGCATATAAATATATTTGTTTGTATAAATAATATATGGAAATAATTTATATAATTACATGGAATATTTTATAATAATATGAAATATATATATAATATATATGGATATAAATTATAGATTAGAATTCTAGTTTTAAATGATGAATATATAAAAAAAATTAGAAAGTTAGAATATGTTTTAGAGAAAAAGATTTGCAGAATAGGGTACGGTCCGTATGCAATGTTAGTTGATATTTACTGAGTTGTTAAGCATGTAAACTTTTAGTTAATAATGTTAACTGTTCTATTCGTATTTATAGTAATGTGTTTAGAGTTTGATATATAGGTGGATGTACATAGTATTCTTATGATTCAGTGTATATATGTTAGCTTTATTGATGATGAAAAAACTTTGGTTGTATACGTTAGTACTAATATGATATTAGTATTGAATTATACTTGAAATGAATAAATAGTTTAATGGTTTATGATTAAATTATTATGTAATATTTTCATCTAATATTACTGTATATAAAAATAATACAGTGATATATGTTAAATTAATTCAAGATCATTTTCTGAGATCTACTTCAGAAGGAATAGAACAAGAGCGCCTCATTCACGTACACAATAGAGGTGGTTTCTCTAGCAGCTTCAGACTTCGGCTATATAAGTCTTAATATACCTTAATACTGTCGTCTGTCCATCTTGATTTTGATCTTTTGGAAATTTCCATCACTGGAATCTAGTGAAGGGTGTTTATTAACTATTAGAACAAAAATTACAATTCATCTTACTTTGCCTCTTACTCTCCCGATGATTTCACTTTCTTCTTTTTTTTGTTTTTTTTTGCTCCTATCCATTTGCAGGTTTTTCGATCGCGCTTATTAATGACGAGCATTTGTCTTTCCGTGCAACACTGTGCCACCCTGAGTTTTTGCAATCATTTAGCAATTAAGGTCCATGTCTCGCTACCGTATAGGTCGTAACAGGTAGGATGCATCAATCAAATATTTTCCTCTTTAGACAAATGGGGAAATTATTTTTAAAAATTACGGTTAGCCTACCAAAAACCTGCCAACTAAGTTTCAATCTTCTCTTTATCTCTTGAATGGTGTCACCTTCCGTTCAAAGCTCTTTGACCGAGGCAAACATAGTGATCAACTCGATCTAGTCTTTCTTCGGATTTCATGATATCTTGCGCTCGTGCAATATTATTAAACATAACTTGGCTCTTCCACAAATTCCTTTTCAATTTCTTCAGGTAAGTTATAGAACTTCTGAAAACTTTCCTAAAGTGAACTTTGCAATTCTTGCTGGGCCATTGTGAAGAAAGAGCTGCTATTACACTTTGCAATCATTTCGGGTTATGCGTAGTAAGAGTGCAAATATCATCTTCAAACTTTAGGGATTGTCTTAAATTATAGGGGTACATTATTGTTTTCAAACCCTCGGATTTGCTCCAAATCGAGAGACTTCAAAACTTCTTCCACTGAGTTTCTATGATACGTAGATATTTCTGACGAAGAGTTTGTGTTACTCTTGTTAGAGTTCCCGTTAACTCCATATACTTTTATTAGTATTATACTTATCCATTAATTGCAGAATATGTTATGTAGCCTTTATTGATGATAGAAAACTTTGTAAATATTGATGTGCCAATTTACACTAATTAATATGGAGTTGATTAGAGTAATATAAAAAGACAACTATTTTAATGACCAGTTATAGCGTTGTTCCTATGATCCCTATTAGAGTTTGAAATATGTTGATAATCGTATTGAGAATAGACTGGAGGGACGCGTTCATAGACATTAAAAGAATTACTTGAACCGGAATGCTTTATTTGCAATTATCCAAATATAAACGCAATCTCAATTTAGATATTCCAGGTAGGTTCTGTGTTACGCGTATTAAGGATGTGGCGATGGTAAACTTGGGATTTTGACTGTTGGGTGAAGTGGGTTTCTACTCGCATAATCTCAGCTGACTCCATCGTTCGATTAAGTTTGCTCTTTAACCTTTATTTATTTTAGCTCGGACTATTATTTTAACACAACTCATGTCAAAACCAACCCCAAACTACTATACTACATTCACAGTCACCATAACATCAAACATCAGCAAGAGTTAATACAATAAAAACTTTAATTGAACAGATAATACAGGAATATTTATTTGTAAGAAATATTAAAATTAAAAATTAAGTATTTTAAAAAACAAAAGTTTTATTAAAAGAAATGAATAAAATTTTATAAAAGAATAATTATCAATAAAGTTGCATAAACCGAAAAATATATAATTAAATGAAAAGTTAAATACCACAGAACTGACAAGCTATCTGTCGATAGGTCAACTTATGAAAACAAAAAAGATTATGTGAACTACAAAATGTGGATTCAGAGAAAATTATGCTTTAAAAGATTTATTACTCAAAAAGAAAAAATAAGTTTAAGGAAAGGAAAAATTAAAAAATAAAGAATAAAACAATTACGGTGTTTTGTCTCGTTCAAGTTAGGGGATTCATATTACTTCTCTGATACGAACAGCGGACCTGGAATAGTTTCAGTGATATGACAGTGTTAGTATACTTTACTTAGCTGGATTAAGTATTAAACATTTGTTTATATGTATTAGCAGTTTATTACTACGGTCATTGAGCTGTGTTAGGATTTTTTCGTCTATTAGTATAGTAATTATATCTTGGTAGGTTATACAGTGACTTTAATGAATATTGTGTTAAGTTATGTAATACCAAACAAAACTTGTTACATTTGTATAGCATAATATATCGCTGATTCAGTAAAATGATAATTAGGTACGGATTAGAATGATAAATTAATTACCACAGAGTTAATGACGAAAAATATTTATAGATATGTTAGAGATATGTTGAAAACGTTATGATGAAAATAGGGATTACAGTTTTTTTATATAGCAACCTATAGGTAGTTACTTACTAGTGAATTATAAGTATGAAACTTTAGTTAATTAGTTCAGTGAATATTCATGCATTAAAGTGATAATGTTTAAGTGTTTTACAGGTTGATTGATATATATATATATATATATTAATCTGATATGTTATTTAATTGACTTATATGTATTAGTTAGATAAATCTTTGTTTATGCGTAAGCGTATTTTTACAGTTGTAGTCATAGATTATGTATAATTAAGTGATCTATAAGGTTATAATGATGAATATTTTATGGTTGATGTAGATTTTGGTTTTTTACTTGCGTTAACACAATATGTTAAAATAGAGGATGTTCGCCAATACGCGAGAGATGTGCTGGAAGTACAAACAGAGTACTATTTAAAGTCGTTAGTTTTTGAGTAGGTCTGGTTAAACTGTTCTTGTGAAAGACACTATGAGTTTTGTAGCATTATTTTTATAACTTTTGCAATAACATTAACTTGATGTTAAAGTGCATATGGAACAACTCTTTGTATTAAATTGTCTCTCTGGAAGCAACTGCTTATTCGTGACATATAAGGCAGTATCTGAGACTAGGAGTCTGAAGTCGAATTGGATGCACATTAATTTTATCCTAGTTTTTAAATTACTGAAGCATTAAGTTGTGATAGACGTTATTAAATTAGCATATAGTTTTAATATATTTTCTATTAAATTTATAACATTTTCTTTGTATATTGCAAAGTATTCATTTTAACAATTAAATCTAAAAGATATCATAATCTGCTTTAGCAAAACCTATTTTATTTTAGACTTTTTAGATAAGTTTTAATTAGTAAAAAATACTCATTGACATTTTAGACAAATACTGCGTCTGATGTAGAATTAGTAATGCTTTGTGTGATATTCGTTCTATCTGCTGGCGCTCAACTAGTACAAGAATTTGAACATATTCAATGTTGGCGTATTATCGTAATAGCTATATGCCGATTTTTAATTGTTGTGTAATCTTCGTTCTCTACTTTTTTTAAGTAAGATGTGTGTTCATGGAAATCTTTGTTCAGCGGGCCATCGTTATATAGTTCGGTAAAAGTTTTACGTACATGGATCCTGGGAGTGACTCATAAGATAGCCATTTTGACAAGTTGTGTTAAACCGTCCCTACTAGTTTTCCTATAAAATCTCATGTGTGTGCTCGAAAAGATTCACATTCTGATTGGACGTTGATCAAGAATCCACCAATTAAGAGAATATCTATGCTTTATTGATACAATTCACTCGACTTATGATTTGTAAGTCGATCAGAAAAATTTTTACACATCAAAATCTCCTGTAGAATAAGCATTAACCTATGTGGTTATTTAAGAATTATATTATGGCAGTAGAGAGCTAAATGATAGAAAAAAAGTGATAATAAGTAAAAGAGTTACGTATTAATTTTCGGCGTTTCAACTCAATGTTGAGAGCTTACTTTGGTATCCGTAACATGGCTTGTTATGTACACAGGAGTCTATACTTTTATTCCTTTTTTGATAATGTATAGCTGTTTATATATCATGTTTATAATGTTTAGGTACAGTCAGTGATAAGTATGAGTTACGTTATTTATTCAGATATAGTTCAACATCAATATGTAGGAAGATATATGTTGTTATTGCTTTATTGATGTGTAAAACTTTGTTAAATAAGTAAGCATATATAATATATATATATACTATATAATTTTATATACAATTAAATAATATATATAATAATATAATATATAGTAAAATCAAACAACAAGAACGCATAAACAGAAAGTATCAAGTTAGGAGGCCTAAATTAATAATAAACTGCAAATATACCAAAGTCTTAATAAATTTTCACATAATAAAAGAGTCTTCTGGATGTTTAGAGCTTAGCTTTCGACCGTACGAATTACTGATCCTCTTCAGACGTGTGGATATTCACAGCGTCTGAAAAGACCAGTAATTCAGAAGATCGAAAGCTAACGGCCCAAACATAAACTATTATTATCAGGTAGAAACTTAATTTCAGGAAAGGAAATGATATAGATTTCAGTAATATTACTCTCCCAATAAATATTTTTGATTATTATTTGTTAGTTTACTATATTTTAATTGATTTAAAAAAATAATCAGATGAGATATGTTAAGAAAATTATAGTATGTAAATAAGTTTAGGATTAACGTTCTAGCGCTCAAATGTATAACTTTTATCTACGTTGTTAAGATGTGTAACTTATGTTAATGTTATTACTAGTTTAATTTACATTGTTTTATTATAAGATGTTGTTAGGTCTGTGAAGTGTACGTTATTTAATATTCGATAGTTACAGTGGAAGCTATTGATGTTTATGTCTTTATTTAGAGTTTAGTGAAATACTTTATAATGTTACCTTATAAGCATATTATATTTAGTTGTGAATTGTATATTAATAATTTCTTTAGCAAAAATAAGTGTACACTCTGCCAAAGCGGGGCCGAGTAAAAAAATAGGTTTTACTAATGTTATTACTGGTGAAAGTCATGCAGAATATCTAATTTATAGAAAACGCCAGATTTAATAAAAGTATAAAGAATATGAAAGGTTTTTATCTAATATGTTAGTTACTTTACTGATGATAAGTATTGGAAACTTTGTTAAATTAGTTTAAGCTGTAATATTCATGTATTTAATATGTGTTTGGTTCGGGTCAGAGTTGTACGTATATATATTTTCGTAGTTTAATATCAGGAATACAGCTTTGTGTGTATTTAGTGATGTAGAATTAAAATGTATAACAGTTAGCTAATAATAGATTTATTTACACGAATAGTAAATATTATAATAATAAGACAAATGTTTTATGATATATAATATAATATATTATATATAAAAATTATTATATATATATAATATATATATTAAAGGGACAACTAATATTTCGTTCAAAGGACAAATATTCTTTCGAATAACTTTTCATTATACAGATTGAAAAACACTAAATAATTCCTATTTGCAATCCTTTTGAAAATAAGTATGGCGAAACAAGCCTCGCCCACGAATTTTTAAGCGTGGGAAATGTGCGTCTGATGCAATTTGTCTTTCCCTTTCTTATCAGATGAAGAGAGAGAAAATACAAAAGGGAAATAGTTTAGAGAAAGATGATCAATTTGTTCAAAATTTTCCCTGTCGACCATTTCGTACTAGTTTCACTTAAAAGAGTATGTGCAAATATGATCGGGAGTAAGAGTGAATATTTAAGTCAATAAAAGGTGTTTAGTTGATTATACACTTTTTAAAAGAGATTTGTTTAATGAGTTTAATAAAGCTTTATTAGTTTCGATTCCGATGCTATATAAAAGATGCTCTCAGCTACCTGGGGAGGGTTTATTTAATATATTATAGGTGTACTATATATATAGATAAAGATATATATATATATACTATATATATAGTATATATATATATATATATATATATATATATATATATATATATATATATATATATACTATATATATAAGATAAAGAATATAAACAACTACTGTGGCTCCTAGTCAAACTACTGCCTTAACTACTACCTTACCAGTAACTACTAATAACTACTATTAATACAACTACTAATAACTACTATCTTAAAAATCTTATCTTCTTGTTTTACTAGAGAAATGATGAATTTTTGAAAACTATCTTGAGATATGTAAACCACATAAATGGTAAAACCAAAGAAGATTCTCATTGTATTTTCGAAGATGAAATAAATTTCAGTTGTGGTTTGTGGTGTGTCTTACATTTATGAGCATTATCACAACAAATACAACACACACAACAAACACAACACACAAAACACACACAACACACAACACACACAGCACACACAACACACACAACACACACAACACACGCAAGACTTCTATTTACCTGGTAGTGCAGAAACGTTCTTGCTTTAATGAAAGACATTGTCAGAGTATAAGGAAGAAAGAGCAGAATAAAGAATTTCTTTTCCTTATCAGAGACAAGGGAAAAATCAGATATCATCTGCTTCAGGAATATCTGATACACTCTAAGATACTTTATGTATTTTAACGCGTTTAATTTATTAATAATCGCTAATGTGTTGTTATTAAAGGAATAAGATAACACATAATATTACAGTGTTATCTCAGTTTTAATCACATACCATGTAAATATACTATAAGAAAGAACTGTTTTAATCATTTCCAATCTGAAATAAATATATATATATAT
>JABUQX010139337.1:0-20746 GCA_015478945.1 Trachelipus rathkii | reverse complement strand
TATAATAAATAACAATAAAATTAAAATGATTTTTTAAAAAAGATACGAAACTTTTAAGATATATTGTAAAATTAATAATAAGTTCTTTTATGACTCTAACAATTATGGAACCCGCGATATTTGTTATGCTGCTTGATTTCCCAAAATTCTCAAGAATTATCAGAACTTTATAGATAAATTCTTTTTTAATAATACAAGGAAAACAGGGACAGTAAAACGGGATGAACAACATCGACAGTTTATTAGACCACTATATAGCCAACCGACTGGATGAATCGTTCTGAAATAATTTTGAAATTTTTTTTTTTTAATAAATTTTACCAGAAAAATTATAAAATAAGTAAACGGAGAGTTGTGGATAGGATATCCCGTAGGACATCGCTTTTAATGGATTTAAAAGATAATGGTCATCTTTAAGATCAGTATCTCTTAAATTAGATAATTGAACATATTGATTAATTAAATAATAAATTCTACATAAAAATACTTATATTAATTAGTTATTGAGACCATACCTTGGTTTTAAGCTTCAACATATACAACCATTTTTATTACCCAAGATTGATTTTTCGCAACGCATTTGCGCGCAACTTTAACCATTTGAATAATACCAAACAAGATTCATGTTACCTTGATCTTACACCTTTCTCTTTCTCTCCTGCAGATTAACCATTTTTTAACTTTAATATATCCTTAGACAATTGGAAATCGTTCACCTATTTCGACTTCACCATAAACTAAAAATACCAGCTTTTTTGTATTTAACTTTTAGAAATCAATCACTATTCTATAATATGGAGGCTTCCAAGATCAATAACGTTGAAGTGTCTGATAGCATTTTGCCACTTCCTACTCTTCTCTGTCTCCATCTTCTCTCGCTCTCGTCTCTCTCGTCTCTCTCTCTCTTCACTCATTCTCTCACTCTCTCTCATCTTCTCTTTTTTTCTTTTCAATTAATCACCACAACACACACACACATACAGATTTGTCAAAGATTTTTAAAGAATTTTATGGCATACTGTCAAATTTTTTTTTAAAAGACAAAGAGAATATCTATTTAACACTTACACGCCCGACGCTAATTTTATCATTTTGATCTTTTTATCTTAAATAATTTAATAACTTAAAGCTATTTTCAAATGACACAAAATAATCAAATTGCATTAAAATATATAAAAAATGCTAGAATAATAAAATTTGGGCTTATTTGTTTGTTGGTATAAAATAACACTAACCTCATAGTCTTATCAGATTATAATAGGATACATTAATATCATTATTTGATTGATATCTCTTATTGTTGTGTTGTGACATGTGTTTATGTTAAAAGTGTAGCTTACATTACAATTAATTCTTAAAATAACATAAAAAATTTACAAAATTTTTTTTTATACTAAAATATTATAGACTTATATATATATATTATAATATATAATATATATATATATTTAAATCCTTATATTTCTATATTATATTTTAGGTATATATTTATAATATTTATTATATTATTATTATATTAATATGATATATATATTATTCGTATATTATTTTAATAATAAATATATATTAATGTAATATAAATTATACAGTACTTAAAGTATTAGATAGCTTAGATAAATTATGAGTCCAAAATAATTTCTATAGTTGAATGAAATATCTAGTTAATAAGAATAGTATATTTGTTTTTTAAATAAAAGTCATTAGTGTCAAACTTACTGGAGTATCAGAAGCTCCACTTAAATCTAATTTTATACTTTAAAAAGACTACTAGCAATAAAAATTAACGTTTTCTGAACTTTAAAAGATAATTTTTTAGATTCTCATAAAAATATTGATCAGGTTAACTTATTAAATATTCGAAAGCCTATACTTTTATATTAAATTCTATTATTATAATAATAATAGAATATAATATGATATTTAATATATTATGTAAATACTATCATATACTATATACTATATATATTAATATAATATTATAATAAATCAATATCATATATTTATTATAATATATTTATTAATATAATAATAATATTATTATATGTTAGATAAGTGTTTCATTTATTTATTGATGTCGAGAAAATGTTAAAAAGTACATGAAATATAAATATTGTATATTAAGCTTATACAAGATTAAACGAGTAATAAGAGATCTTTAAATGTTAATTAAAATAAAAGTAAATATATTATATAATTAACTGGGTTATTTAAAATGATAACAATATTAATGATATCAATAAGTATTTCAACAAGAGCAATTATTATATTTTCCTTCTTGCTAATCATTACTATATTTATATTTGATAATTAGCTGCAAGATTGTGACTAGTAAATATAATGTAGTGATGGTACCTCGCTGTAATTAGTTAATGTGCTGGCTCCCCTTAGTATCACCCTTAAATGATTTAGAATGTCTCTTAGGTAGTATATGATATTAAGTTAAGACTAGGTTGCAAATACTTTTACATAAGTGCATTTACATTATGTGTATTATAGTTATCATCACTCTAGTCGGTAAGAAGAAGTAAATTGGCTGGCAATCCCCAAACGGGAGAGTAACCATCTTCGCCGTACAAGTGTTTTCTCGTTTTATAATTGATATATGTTATAACGTTTCCTAGTTTTTAGGGTGAGGCGGATAGGTTAAAAGATTATGATTAATCTCAATCCCTATATATGGTGTATGAAAATCCAAGAATAGCAGCCATGGATTCAGGGGAATGCTTAAGCATTGATGGATATGGATATGACGTGGTCGTTAGTCAGTCGTTTCTAAGTCCAAAGGGTCCATCCTTGGTATTATGTTTCGAGGATGTTAGCGTAACATTTGGATTATATCTAATCCAACTGCACTGCACAGTACAATTCGGAGAAGAATTTGGGATTCAGGTTCATTCAATGTTGCACTCTTATATGGCTATATGTTATAAAACTACAATACTGCAATACTGTTATGACTCAACCATCTTAGGAAGACATGTAACTTTATGAAAAACTAATAGACTTCGGCTTCTTTAAATTATTTGTTATTTAGATCTTAATACAATATTATGATAATGATTAATAAACTATTCGATTTATTTCAATTTTCAATGAATATTAATGTGGACAAAGTAGAAAAAATATCATTTTATATTTGAATATTTTTATAAAAAATCTTTTTAAATACACTTGTATTGATATAATTTAATTTGATGTATTTAATATTCATAATATTTAAAAAAAAACAAAAAGTTATAGAGCTTATAGTATTTATAAATACACGAAAAACATATTTTTTAATTTGCGATTGCCCTCACTATTATATTGAAATAGTTAACATGTTGATTGATATTATGTGCTTTATCTATATAACTGGCTCTTTTATAAACTACATTATGTTGAATGAATTTTCTCAGAATGTGATACTTTATATAAATTCTAAATTAATAAAAAAACAAACATTCTTTTTCGGCTCATTTCTATCCCACGTCGGTTACTAAACTTAACCACTGAGTAAGTTCATAGAATTTTTTTATTTTTAAGATATGTGTTTTATACAATCTACAAAATGTCCTTTCAATATTTATTTCACTTTTGAAATGTGAGTTTTGATAAATAATATTGAAAATTGAAATATGTGTGGATCGATTTATTATTATTTTCCGGTACACTCTAGTATGTGCTTTAAACTGCAAGTGAAAATTTTTGATCAAGCATATAGGTGGCAAAAAAGGGCTAACTTGCCGAGTCCACCCCGCCGTAAAAATTGATAGGGGGGTGGCTCGGACCACCATTGTTTTTACGTATTATTATTATCATTTTTATTACGTATAATTAATTATAAATTAATACAAATGTGTCAATATTAAGTGAAAATTCTTTAAAAATGACATTTAATAAAAACAGTTCAAAAAAGTGTCAAAAATTTTTGGGTGGAGGACCCCTTTATTTATATTCGTATTTTTTTCATTATTGACATTTTATATTATACGAATTTTGTATATAGATATTATTTATTATTAAGTAAGAATAAAGATAAAGTTAAGTTATATAAATAAAAGAAGAGTTAACAGAATGGTCCCGAGTCACCTTCAAATGGTGGTCCTCTCACCATCCAAGTCGCTGATCTCGGCTGCGTATATAACTTTAGAAACTTATTATTAATATTACTTATTTTTTTGTGTGCTTATCTGCCGACTCTATGCAGTGTATACCAATTGAATTTCAAATCCCTGTGTTATTCCCCTGTTCTTCTGATAATTTTCCTGTTATCTATAAAAATGTAAAATAAAACATCCATTTATCTTTTGTTATCATAAGGACATAAGTGAAAAACGAAAAAGCCTCTCAGACGCCACCATTAACCAATTCCAAGTAACTTTCTGCCAGCTTACAAATTTAATACATATACGAGTATGTATGTAAGTTCATTTAACTATAATTGCTTTCGAAAACTTCTTTATATACTGAAAAAATATTTATAAAAGCCAAATAATTCTACGGGTGCCTTTTCTAGTATCTGACATAAGGTATTCAGCCAAGCACTGCAATCATTTAACATTTCCTCTACTAATAATATACAATATAAAAATTTCCAAATTGAAATCAAGGTCACACAAAATAGAAAAACAGGTTTGCAATTTTTTCTTTTTTCTCTTAAAATAAAATAAATTATTTCTTTTCCTTTAACAAATAAAGTAATCGTTTTCTAATATTTCCTGTCTAATAGTAAATAATCAAATTTAAAAAATTTGATACGTTTAAGAAGAAAGCTATTATTTCTCTTCCACTTACTGAAAGTTTTTCCGTTCTCTGTGGAAGCTTTCTTCTTTCTTCAGTCACACCCATCATTTTCCTTAGAGTTGTCCCTTTTTTCGCCATACTCACATGTCAGTTTCATGCTTATAGTAGTCAGAATTATATGTAATAAAAGATATTTCCTCGAAAACGTTTTCAATCTAGATGCTAAGACCCTTCTGTCGGACGTCCATCATAGGAGTCACTTAAAGTTATAACAATAATCATCCTTCAGTGTTACTTTTTAATGATAATAATCTTTTCGGCATTAAAAGTTTTCAGAAATGATGCACATGTTAAAAGCTGTGAATACTGGAAAAAAAACACATACTAACACGGTGTACTGAGTGTTAGTTGGACTTCGCGAAGAAGACCCTCTCGTGTACTACGTATAGCTCTATTTCTACCATGTTATTATACGTATAATATTCTCGATCACTACTATACAAATTTACTGCATCGAGTTTCGTGTTACTTTTTCTTTCACTCTGAGTGATGAATGTCTCCTACATTTAATAAACACTTTCCACTTCCAGGCTTATCTACGGATATAAGTCCTTCTATAAGAATTTCTAGAAATTCTTTAAGGCAATCATATGAGAATATATAGATATTCAAGAGAGTGATTCAAACTCCTCTTTGTATATTATAATATCTGCCAGAGAACCATCTAATTTAATGTCGTATAAAAATATATTAAATATCATATACTTATATAATTCCTATGTCCTTGAAATTCTGAAAGATTTTATGTTGAGTAAGGATAAATGAATATAGTAATCATTTTCATATTGAAATATTTTATAAAATGTAAACTTTCAATAAATAAATAACAATAATGCTTTAATGTTATTTATTATTATGTGATAATGCTCTAGTAAGAGAGGTATTCCGACAAACAAACACTTCTACAAAGAAAATTTGCAGACTTGAAGCAATCATTGTGCAAAGAGTTAATTGCTGTAAGATATGAAAAATACTGGGAGGAACTTGATTATTGTGATATACATATGAGATATGCTAATTACTTGAACTATTATATCTTTATTCATGAGTTACTATATAATAAGCTAAAAAATATAAGTGTAGTCCAATAGCAGAAGACTCTTGAAAGGTAGTGCAAATATAATAAAGGAAAATCTGAGCTTAAGGGCTGAAGAGTAAGAGAATTATTGTCCCAGAGTACCGAAATAAAATATTTTAGAAGAAGAATAGGTCTTTACTTATAATACATCATAACTTTTTTTTTGAGTAATTTATAATGTACTTATATTATTAAGCATTTGATTATGATTAAAATTAATTTTTAATTTGTATTTATATAGAAACAGAAATATTTATTTATTTATTATTTAGTGAAAAAGAAATCACAATATGTTTTATATTATTTTGTGTACTTGTGTTGAATTTTATTTTATAATAAGTATAAAAAAAGTGAAGAAAATGAGATAAAGCAAAAACATCACATTAAATATTTGCTTTAATATTTCATAAAATATTAGTTTTATATTAATTATATTTAAATGCTATTTAATATTTAATATTTGGGATAATTATAAAAATTCAAGATATATATATAGTATTCTTATTATATATTTCTATCATATAATCATATTTATAAATTTGTAAAGCTGGCCAAGAAAATGAATATCTTTATAGTATATGATTATAGATGGATAGGCTGGAGGCTCTTTTTTATTTTTACTTTACCTACTTTATTATAATAAAAAGATATAATATATGAGTATTTTATTAATTTATTTTAGAGCCTCCAGTAGAAATTTGGTAATAAACAAGGATAACAAAACAGGATATTTGTAATAATTTATTCATACTTATACAAAACCTTTGACATAGTTCGGGCTGGAATGACAACATCACACAATCCCATGTGTGAATAATGTCCTCTAATAAATTTTTTTTAATTACTAAAAGTTAGAAATCATAGGCCGTATATTCAAGCGTCACTAGTTCGTAGTATATATTGGAGGGGTTGCAAGCGTACACTAGTATATTAGAGAGGAAGTCGTGATAGCCTACATCATTATGTTTTATATTGGTCGTCATTCCTGATAATGACTATTAAAATGTTCAATTAAATTTAAATACTCATTTATTTATTTTGAAAGACTCTATAATAATTAATAAATATTACTGTATGTTTTAATATCAATATACTATATTTCTACATATGTTCGTGATATAAGTAATAATGAATATTATTATAATAATACGAATATAAATAAAGAATGAGTTATTCGCGACTAATGACACTAAAATAATTATCGTACAGTTTTTGTATACATAACTGACTGTTTTTTTTTTTAAATTGTTCTTTTTTGAAATTTAGGTGGGCATCTTTAATGAGAAAGTTAACGTATTTGTTATTTAGATAAATATATACTGAACGAAAAATGGTCAATAATGAGCAAAATAGCGAAAAACAATGGGGGCCGACAGCCCTCTCCATCTTTGTTACTGGGGGTGAATACCGGTACCGTTAGGCCCTTTTTTCGACTAATACTGCTTTGATCAAAAATTTACTTTGCCATAAATTATATGGTGTGCACTGATAAAATTATTCTGTAGATAAATTTAAAAAATTTATTACGGTTAAAAAACTAACTCAAAAAGTTACTTCAATATAACGCTCTAATCTTGTACCCTAATTTTACATTTATTTACAATAAAAACTTCGTGATGTAAATTGATCTAATAAGTTGTTACTAACTAGTTTATAATGAAGCGAAAAAACTGTTTATTTTTTATATTTTATTTTGTAATTAGATGTGACGATCACCCTCTAAGAGGGGCCTGCCGCCTGCGCTATAATATAAATATTAATCATCATGCTAAAATACATTAGTAGCATATCAAAGAAAATGTTTTTGTTATTTATTAAATAATTAAGATGCTATATTTTTTTCTTTTTTACATTTTGAACTATTAGTCATAATGATTTCTATCAATGTTCTAATAATAACGTAAAAATTTTTTTTAAATTATACAAATCAATTAAGCAGTTTTATCATTCCATTTTCAGAAAATGTAAATTAGAATGTTATACAAGTTATACTAAAACCCAAATAATTAGTGGTACTGCGTTAGTTATGTTAAGATTACATTTCCTAATTATATGTTATATACATCGCTATAAGTATTAATATATGCTGTTTATTACGGTCTACCAACATTTATGTACCCTGGAATCAATCCCCAATATTTTCCCGAAATTGGTACTGTGGGCCCAGTGATCTAGAATTTAAGTCCAATGTCTCACTGATCTCAAATAGGTTCCTTGACTTTAGAAACCTAGGCTAACGAACATTAATATCATCTCATAATGTAAGGGAATTCAAGACGAGTCTTGTGCTGGAATGACTGGATTTAATTACATTAAGATTGAAGCTAAAATTTTACTTCGCACCTACTGCATACGCTATATAAAACGAAACAATTGTAGCAAGTGTCCCCTTATGTGCCAAACTTTCAATAGCTAAGTGATGTCCCACAATCAGGCAGCCAATGAGCAGATTGCAACCATCTATCTACCCAAAGAGAGTTTTAACTTTAAGGGGTGCAGGATGCGCATTAATAACCCATCTACAGCGTACGGTTGACAAATCACCTACAGCTATAAAATTTTCACCAGATACTGACTAGATATACGTGTGAATCAGAATGAACATTGACCCTCCCTTATGTTCTTATATCAACTGGACGTTAAAGATGGTCAAGAGGTATATTCTTTTTAAGTAACATTATTTCTACTCGTAATTCGGAGCTGGTATATATTTCATGTATTTTTTAACATTTTGGATTTCCCCCCTATTTTAAACAAATCATTTTTAAACAGTATTAATAATATAAATATATTAATATATAATATATATTATATATAATATTATATATATATAATATATATAGATGTGTAATATATAATTATATTATAGTTACTAAGTCCTAAATTGAGACCAAATTTTTAATCAAAAGTTATGTTTGGATTTTTAGAAAAATCTGTTTAGTGCAGCTCTGATATCTTGAGGAAAAGAATTTTCTTATAAATATATATAATTCTAAACTTAGAAATTTTTATGAACTTTAAATTTATGTTCTCAAAATCTGTCAGCTATCTAATACTAAGCATATATCATATAGTGTGAATTATAATTATTATAGAATTATTAGTATATATTGATAGATGAAATAGTAATATTAAATATATTATAATAGTTCTATATATATTAAATAGTAGTATATATATATAAGCGTATTATAAGACTTGATATAAAAAAAAATTAACCAATTTTTTTATTTTTTTTTAGATTATTTATTAGTAACTGTATTAAAATTGAGACGTTGTTCGTAACAGTAAAAAAATATTTGTATCAATATACTAATGCCTATATGTATCTGAATTATAATCTGAAACAATTTTGGCGAGCATATTCTGTTCTACACAAACCAAATAAAGCCGATGTATAAATTTTACTGCATTTTTATTTATTGAATTTTTTTAAGTATTTACAAAAGAATCATTAGAAACATTTTAAAACTTTTATACATTTGTATAATTAATGTTTTGTTTTATATACTATATAATTTCTTGATTTGAGATTATACTTAACTCATTATGAATTATTGTATAAAGAAATAATTAAGTAATTAATTAATTACATTATTAATTAATTAATTGTTTGTAATGGCACGTGTTCCATATCGAGCAGAAGGTAGTTTTATATTTTAGCGAATTGAATTTAAGTATTAAGATTTATTAGGATAGTTTGATTATCTACAATCATTCTGCAGGTCAGTAGGTAGGCTAACAGGCAGATCTAAAGAAAAAATAACATATTAAAAGCATAGAGAAAAAAACACTGGACTATCAAAAAATAGTAGAGCACACCAGGCATCTGAATGATGAGTGAGAAATGGCGCTATTGAGACGTCCCAATAGCTAGAGTGTAGACACCATGCTCATGTCAAACTACAACGTGACTACTGGGATTGTAAGAATATCTTAATCTAGTTATAACCATTCGGGCAATTATAGCTATTTACATGGAACTCCTTATGTTTAATTATTTTGTTCTTAAAGTTTACCACTGATTTATTACTTAAATAACTAACCTAACTTTCATTTAGTCAAACCATACCATGTCCCAAACAAAATCCATTATACCCATCCAATCCTTGATGAAACAGGAAATCCAAAGAAAGATAAATGAAGCATAGAAGAGTGAGATTGAATAAAGAAGATCTGTAGATCAGTTTGTAATGCAATCAAAGATAATGAAGTCGATATTTTTAATATATTTCAATAGTGACTATGAAAGTTGCAATATGTGCTCTTAGGATATTCCGCTAATCATTCAGTTTCATTAATCAATACTTTCAATGAGTTAGAATTATATTCAAAGTGGAATAGTTTGAAAAGATATAAACTGTTTTGATTATTTTTTCATAATGTATTTTTTTCATTGCATTTTTTGACTTCTTTAATTTATTTGTTTAATTTACTTTAATATGATTTGATTTTCTTCAACTATTTATATTATATTTTATTTTTGTTTATTTAATTATTAGTATAATTTTGGCGGATCATTTTTTAAAAAGAACAAAATCACAGCGCCTCACGCCAGCAAGTATGCAACCCTGCTTTAGGGAATGTATTAGTCACAAAAAAAACAATAGCTTAAAATTAAAATATCATCCAATTTATTATTTATTTCTATATATATTATATATATATTATATATATTTTATACAAATAGACTTATTATATATATATAGTATCTAGATAGTATATTAGATACTTAATCAGAGGCTAGGCGTATCCCTAAGGGCATACATTATTAGTGAAGCTCATAGGCGCACATTTTAAAGGCGACTAAGCCAAAGCGTACACCAAATTTCGCGCTTATAGCCCCCCCACGCTCAGAATATCAGAACAAAGCATTTTTAAGACCCTTAAATAGTTAGAGATTTGAGAAGAGAGATATCATTCTAAAACCGTGCAAATCTTTAATATATTATTATTACGTACTGTACTTATAACTCAGGTCTTTATATCATTCATTTTTTATTTCTTATATTATTTCGCTTTCCCGAATATGTTATATATGAAGTATAAATATTTATCAGCTTATTTAATATAATATTAGTATAATATAACTAGTTCAATTCGTTGTTAATATAAATAAATTGGCAAATATGGCGCTGAAAATTTTCAACTTCTTAGCGAGTTGCTAACCTCGGTGGTAAAGGACCACAAGGCATGGAGGGAAGGGTGTAGTATTAGCTTACAGTGTTTTAGATTAAATTAGTGAGTTTATTTTCCTTATTTAATAAAGCATGCTTTATTTAAATAACTATATTAAATAAATAGCAAACGAGCCACCGCCCGAGCGAAAGTCGCAGCACATAGGATCAATCAGCGAATAGTGTGACTCTGACAAATTAGGCGAATAGAGCGCATTAGGCGGCGGCAAATAGCAGCACTCAAAATATATAGGCGCGCCAGGCTCTGATATAGTAAATAGTCTATAATAATTTATATTTTTTAGATGATAAGTGTATCTTATCATTTTAGTTCATCAAGTTTTCATTTAGCTCTAATTAAAAAATATATTAGGGAATGGGTTTGTATATAAAGTGAAAAATAGACGAGTAGCTAAGTCGATAATTCTTTATTTTTAAATTAGTTATTTCTCGTCCACCATCTGATAGAGTGATTCTTAAGATATTTTATATTGTTGCTCCCTCCTTGAGTGTAATTTACAAAATAAAAGAAAATAATTTATTTAGACGGTGACTGGCATATATTTAATATTTACATTCTAAATTGATATGATATTACCTATGTTTAAAAACACGAATAATGGAGGAATAAGGAAATTCAGAAAGTTACATTGTAAGTTAAAGTGGCTATTTAAAAATGATTTGTTATGAATACCATTGAGTGGAGGGGGAAATAGAAACGTTCTCGAAACGCCTTTATAAAAGAAATGAGAAAAATCCCTATTATTAATTTTATATTGCAGTATACTTTAGATTTGGTGTCGAAATTAATTCTTTAATTATTTTTTTAATAGCAATAGAAATAATAATGCAATGATATACCATATATATATATATTATATATAAATAATTATTATAGTATTATTTTATATTATTATATATATTATTATATTATATTATATATATAATAATTGTAATATATATATTATAAAATATTATATATATATAATTTATATTATTATTAATATATATATTTAGATTATAATATATATATATATGATAATTACTAAAATATATAAAATGTCATAATTCCAGAAAGGCAATAGAAACTCTATTTTTTAGGTGTCGATACCTATGCTTCATGTAAAATACTATATGAATTTTGTGTTTTGCTAGGCACTCTGATCTACATCCCTTGTACAACCAATATCTTAGTAATTATTTATATGTTATCCTAGTATATATTATTTTATAATTTAATAATAGAATCTAGTATTAAATGCAAATTAATTTAAATAACTTTTTGTTTTTATCGAAAATATGTTCAGTTCTATTTTCAATGTATTTAAACAAATGGTACTAGCTTTTATTTTTACATTGATTGCAATTTACAGAAATTTAATTAGCTACATATAAGATATAAAATAATGAAGTTTAAAATATTCATCTGGAATCTACAATAAAAAACTATTATTAAAATATTTCATAATTATTTATGTAGTTTCTGAAATTACGGAAGATTCAATACTTAATAAAATGTAAATCGTGATGCAAAAAATTTAGCTTTCACTAGTATCTGGCGATGGCTTGTTCCTTTGGGTTACTTTCAAACTACACGTTAAAATACGGTCGGTGTATCGCTCTCACTGATGAGGATGTGGTGAATTAATATTTGTGTATAAATTAATAATAATAGAAACCTTAGCAGATTTTACGGAATCTCTTCTTTCTTCCCAGAAATGAGCAGCACGAAATACTCTTCGTTCCTCACAGAAAAGAGCAGAATGATGATCTTTTCGCTTCGTAAATGAGTATTATTTAAAAAATTTCATATGCTACGATATAATAATTAGAAAATTTAGAGTCGATAAGTATAATTTTGGAATTGGTTCATGAAATTTTTTATTTCACGTTCTACTATTTGCTTTATGTAGAATAATTATATTATTAATTTATATAAATTTTCTGTATAATATATATATATCTAAGTTTTTGGAAAAACTCTTTTAAATGTAGTTTTACCAATGAAAATCGGCAATCGAATCGATTGTATCCAAAATAAGTTGAACAATTGTGTATCTTCTCTTATTACTGGTCTGAAAGTTGTGTATTATAGGCATTTAATAAATGTCTATTGCCGATTTTTTTTTAGTTGCCCAAAAAAAAAATTCAAATATGGGCAGTATGCTTTCATTTATATACATAACTATTATACTTTAATATTTTTAAACTTTGTAAAAATTTTAATTTAAAATTTTTTCATTTATATTCAAGATGTTTGTATCTCAAGTCTTTGCACACTGCCTCATCATAGTTCAACTTTTGACTTTTTACTAATAAAACAAATAATTTTTTTAACATTGAGTCTTAAAATAGTCATGAAAATATTGAGATATTTATATGTTCTCTTGTTTCAATTTTCCATCAGAGGTCAACATTTTCATGTGATTCATGAATATAAAAACTTTGTTATATATCGGATAAATTTTAAATTTTATGGAGAAAAATAAAAGAAGATTTATTCAAATAAAAAATAAAAGAAATCTCTATATATTCTGTATTGAGTTATTTTATAACATATGTGTAATATCAACAGCTATTTAGTGAAACCCGCTGCAGAAAATTTTGTAGTTCTGCATTGTTCACTGTTTAAAATTGCTGATTAAATGTCGACTGATTATGATCTTGGAAGATTCATCTACACTTTTTTGCATGTGTCATTGAGATAAAAATTGTAGAGAAATCTTTCCTCTTCCGAATTCGTATGGTGTAAAATTATAAAAAAAATAGTTACTTTCGTTTAAATCCCTTAAAGTTTTTTCATGAGTTCTTGTGTGATTCTTTGTAATGTAATGAGATTCAATGCAATTCGCCAATGAATATTAAAGTTATACATATCCAATTCCTCTTAATCTTCAGTAGTTATATTTGCTGAAAATGCCACATTCGTCATGCAGTGCTCATGCCAGTGTTGCTGATAAGGTGGCTCTCACTTTGTGAACCTTATTTTTGTCACCCCGACAGCTCTTCGGTTTTGCTATTAATGATTCTAGAAGTGGTTCACCATCAGGAAATAATTTTGTAGGGATTCGCAGCTTAGAGGAATTCCTGTTAGAACCCTTTATATAGGCTATTGAAAACTAGATTTAGATTGAAATTAAAGTTTCTCATAATTTTTCACCAAAAGTGTAAGAAGTATCGCCATATTAGACCAATTACTGATACCAAAAAAATGGCTGATAACGATACTATCGTATCATCCCTTTATATATTTATATCATATATAATATTATATATATATATTATTCTATTATATATAATATAAATATCATATATATTTATTAAAATAGTATATTATATATTACATATTACTATCAATTATTTTATACTTAACCTTCCCCCTGACTCATATTGAGAGGCCACACGCTTTCAGGTACCTGTTGATGGAACCGTCTTCCTCCAGGATGTTATGTCTATGTTTCGTGTTGAGTAGTAACAGCAGAGAAAAGAGGTTGATTGTGTCTTTGGAACCTGGTTACAGTTATGACAGATGTTTGTAGGTGTTTGAGATTAAGTCGAAATCTTTGAGTAATATTAATGCGGCATGTGGCTGCATATTAGCCTTTCCAAGGATGACTGGACTGGTTCTTGTAAATCTTGTAGCTAGATGTATCTGGTGCATTTGTGCGCGGTGTTGTTAAAGTTAGTTTGTGTTCTCGTCTTAAGAGTTTTCGGTTAGCTGTATATGATTGTTTGGATATATGTTGTATTGTTTGCGTAGGTGAATGTGTGTCAGATTTGTATATATATAGAGCCTGGTGAAGATGGGTGGTTGAGTCAGTGGTGTTGGTAGAGGCTAGAGAGATTGCAATTGCTGGCGTGTTTGGGTTTGAATAAGAATGTTGTCCTATATTGTCACAGGTTGTGTGCTTGGAGTAGAAATTGTTTGGTTCTTTTCATGTGAGGTGTTGTGATTGAATGTTATATGATTTTAGAGTTTTGTTTGTTATGTCAGTTTATACCTTCTTTGCTGTTTTTATCCGTGTTGCTCAAGACCACCCACGTTCCCTTTTGTTCCCTTATGTAATTGTAGCCATAAAGGTATTTGTTTCCTACCATGTGTGTTATTTCTTTGGCTGGTACATTGATTTGGCATACAAGTGGCATAAAAATCCTCTATTTACCTGTCATAAGCATACCAACAAATGCTTGACAGCCATTTATAATCCACATGAATATAAATTATCAATTTCCTCATCCAAGTAATTAATAAATAGTAGTGCCTAAAGAGTCAATCAATATACTGTATAAATGAAAAATTATACATACTGTAGTGCAAGTGTAGCTACTTAGGACTATTATATATATATATATATATATATATATATATATATATATATATATATATATATACTATACTATATATATATATATATATATATATATATATATATATATATATATATATATATATATATGTCCTCTATTTACCTACCTTAAACATACCAACAAATGTTTGCCAGCCATTTATCAATCAACATCAAAACAATAAATAATCAATTTCCTCATTTCAAGTAATTCATAAATTGTAGTATCTAATTAGTAATTCAATATATAAATGCATATTTTATATAATGTAGTGAGAATTATAGCTATTTAGGACTGCACCATTGAATCACAAATGTGATGTTAATTAATTAAATCAGATGTTTTTGGATTTACTCAATTAATTCCTTTTGGGATTTTCTTTTCAAAGTTTCCACATGCTATAACAATAAAATCTTAATCTGTGTCAACGTCTTTATATTTTTTGCCTTCATATATTTATGACTCTACCTCCGAAATTCTCAACAATTAAATTTCACTATTATATATTTATAGTGTTCATAAGAACATTCTTCTTGTGATGAATAAAAGAAGAGAAAATATTAAATTAACAAAAACTTTTCTGTGTAGAAGATTTTACTTGACTATAAATTTCACTCCATTCTCAGTCTATGAAAAGACAATAATAATAACAATAATATAATAATAATAATAATAATAAAAAAAAAAAAGTTATAATAATAATAATAATAATAATAATAATAATAATAATAATAATAATAATAATAATAATAATAATAATAATAATAATGATAATAATGCTAATGTCAAATAATAATAATAATAATAATAATAATAATAATAATAATAAAAATAATAATAATAATAATATAAAAAAACTAGTTAAAAAAATAATAATAATAATAATATAATAATAATAATAATAATAATAATAATAATAATAATAATAATAATAATAATAATAATAATAATAATAATAATAATAATAATAATAATAATAATAATAATAATAATAATAATAATAATCATAATCATAATCATAATCATAATACTACTACTACTACTACTACTACTACTACTACTACTACTACTACTACTAATAATAATAATAATAATAATAATAATAATAATAATAATAATAATAATAATAATAATAATAATAATAATAATAATAATAATAATAATAATATGAATAATAATAATAATAATAATAATAATAATAATAATAATAATAATAATAATAATAATAATAATAATAATAATAATAATAATCATAATCATAATAATTATAATAATAATAATAATAATCATAATAAAATCATAATAATAATAATAATAATAATAATAATAATAATAATAATAATAATAATAATAATAATAATAATAATAATAATAATAATAATAATAATAATAATAATAATAATAATAATCGCCATCTATGATAATAATGATAATAATAATATTAAAAAAAATATAAATAATAATAAGAACTACAGAACTACAGAAAACCGACTAGCAAAGACTTTACTGAGTCCCTTCCAAGGCTAGTCTGTTAGAGTATTTTTGTTTATTTAATGTGTTAGAGGTGTCTACTGTTTTTTAAAACCAATCTACGTGTATTTTTAAATCAGTATATTATTTTACCTATTTCAATGTAACATATGAATTTGCTCACTTAGAGCAGATCTGCTTCTAAACAACAAACATCAAAGTCTGTTAAATATTTTTGTTTATTTATTGTGTTGGATATGTCCACTGTCAATGTGACATATGAGTTTGCTCACTCAGAACAGTTTCTGTTTCTAAGCAACAAACATCATAGTGCTACAAGTGGGTGAAATTTTATTTTTGGATTATTTCTCCTACTCAGTGTGATCGATTAGATCACCGTCTTAGAACAGATATGTTCTATGCGGTGAACATCAAAGCTATTTATTATTTATTACAGTTATTCATTACAGTTATGAGTTTGCTCACTCAGAACAGAAATGTTTCTAAGCATCAAACATCATAGTGCTACAAGTGTCAGAAATTTTGTTTTTGGATTATTTTTCCTACTCAGTGTGATCGATTAGATCACCATCTTAGAACAGATATGTTCTAAGCGGTGAACATCAAAACTGTTATATAAGTTCGGCGCCCAAATTCTTTTTAAGATGTACTTTTAACATTTACCAAATAATCTCAATAGTTTCTTTGAGTTTACTTTATCTAGGTCACGTCTAATTCTATCGTTTTAATAAAATAAAAATCGAGTTGAATTGAAGTTCAATGATGCTTAAAGTGTTTATCTAACTTTTTCTTGAATAAATCGATGTTGCTGCTGTTCACTATTTCATAAGAGAGACTATTCCACTTCTCAATTACATCGTAAGTGAAGAAATTCTTAGCAATATTGGTTTGAAATCGTTTATGACAAAGTTTATGCCCATTACTCCGTGTTACATCATTAAAATCATATCTAAAGAATTGCCTGTAATCGATATTGTCAAATTTATTTAGTATTTTGAAAACTTCTATTAATTTTAACCTCAGTCTTCTTGTCTCTAAAGAATGTATATCTAATTCACGTAGTCGTTGCTCGTATGACCTACCTCTCAATTCTGGTATTAATTTGGTTACCCTTCTTTGAATTCTTTCAAATTTTTGCTATATCTTTTGATTGGACTCCAAAAAAACTACCCATCTTCTCAGATGGGTCTTTAATCTTTTATTGAAAGGAACTATTATACTTTGTTTATATTCAAAGTTTCTGGCAATAAAACCTTGAGCTTTATTTGCTTTCCTAAAGGCTTCATTCAGCACATTGTTTGGCAAATTTTAAATGCTTTTTAACTAATACCCTAGATCCTTTCCTCACTGACCAGCTTTGACTTCAAAATTATCTATTTGTAATCATAATTCATTGTTCTCACTTTAAATGTATAACCTTGCAGTTATCGGTATGAAATTTCATCTGCCCCGTTTTTGACCAATTTTCAATCTTATTCAAATAGCTCTGGAGTGATTGATAATCTTTTTCACAATTTATGCGATTTTCAAGTATCGTATTCTCCGAAAATTTAGTGCTTAAAACATTGTGATCTATATCATTTACATATATAATAAACAGTATTGGACCCAGGACAGATCCTTGGGGTACACCACTAATAACATCAGCCCATTCTGAGCACTCACCATTGACAACAACTCGTTGTCGTCGGTCCAATAACCAATTTTTAATCCAATTTAAAAGCCTTCCTCGAATACCGTGAGCTCTTAGCTTTTCCAATAATCTTTGATGAGGGACGGTATCAAATGCCTTTTGAAAGAAGAAGAAGAAGAAGAAGAAGAAGAAGAAGAAGAAGAAGAAGAAGAAGAAGAAGAAGAAGAAGAAGAAGAAAGAAGAAGAAGAAAGAAGAAGAAAGAAAAACTATAAAATAATAAAGGTAAATATATATACCTATTTCCTAATAATAATAATAATTAATAATAATAATAATAATAATAATAATAATAATAATAATAATAATAATAATAATAATAATAATAATAATAATAATAATAATAATAATAATAATAATAATAATAATAATGTAATAAATAATAATAATAATAATAATAATAATAATAATATTAACAAAACAATAACAATAACAATACAATAATAATAATAATAATAATAATAATAATATTAATAATAATAATAATAATAATAATAATAATAATAATAATAATAATAATAATAATAATAATAAATAATAATAAAAATAAATAATAATAAGAATAATAAGAATAATAATAAAATAATATTATTTATAATAATAATATTAAATAATAATAATAATAATAATAATAATAATAATAATAATAATAATAATAATAATAATAATAATAATAACGTTAATGCTATTTAATGTTAAAGTTAATGCTAATAATATTAATAATATGTATGAAGTAATAATAATAATAATAATAATAATAATAATAATAATAATAATAATAATAATAATAATAATAATAATAATAATAATAATAATAATAATAATAATAATGCATATTAATAGTAATAATATCTATCATGTAAGTAAATAAATAATAATTAAGAACAAATATTTAGGCAATTCTTTTTAAATTTAATAATAATATGTAATAATTTTAATCATGATATTACTATTAGTAATACTAATAATAATAACTATAATTATAATGCTAATAATGTGTAATTTAAATAAACATAATAATAATACTAATAATAATATTAATAATAATAATAATATAATATATTAATAATAATAATAATAATGTATGTGTGTATATTAATAATAATAATAATAATAATATCAATAATAATAATTAATTGAATTGGATTAAAGAAATAGCTTGAAAATAACAATATACATTTTTAAGTTTAACATTATTAACAATATTTAGTTGTAGTAAATACAAAACTTAATGGTATACAATTTCTGAAAGGGGGCTACTAATTGCAACACAATGTTGTGTCCTATGAGCCCCAAAATAATGTAAATATGATTAAATTTAAGTAATTGGGTTTAAGGATTGAGCTTAATGTAATCCCAAAACGAATATTAATACAATTAGAATACATAATATTAGCAAAATAATAAGAATCAGTGTAATAATAATATCAACCTTAACCTCCCCATATGGATACCTGTAACATTTATTATCATATTTCTTTTGTATATATCTTATCTATACCCTTATTTATTTCTATATATTATATATATTATATTAAATTCATTTCATTATTTTATAAATTAACTTAAATTTCTATTTTTATATAAATATTATTATATATATATATATATATCTCAACTCTTATATATATATATTTTCTTATATATTATATATTTTATATAATATATATATTATATATTATAAATATTTTTATTTGTTCATTAAATATATATTACAACTAAAAAATTATTTATTCATATTTAATCGAAAATTTATTTTTAAATATATTATTATTACAATATCTTTTTATATTATATTTATAATATATTTTTTATAATATATTTATATATAAAATCATAAGTATATATTATTATATATATATTTTATATAATATATATATTATATTAATATTTTTTATATATTTATAATATATTATTATTATATATATTATATATATATATATATATTATATATATATTATTATTATATTATATATATGTATATTATAAAATATGTATTATTATTATATTATATGTTAAAATGTGGTATTGATATACTTAGTATTATTATTATTATACCCTTTGATTATAATATATTATATTATTATATATATTTTATTATATATATTATATATTATTTATATATAATATATTATATTATTACATATTCTTATATATTCTTATCTTATCTTATTATA
>JABUQX010139335.1:17500-21919 GCA_015478945.1 Trachelipus rathkii | reverse complement strand
TATATATATATATATATATAATTATATATATATATATATAATATATATATATATATATAATATATATATATATATATATAATATATATATATATATATTATAAGAATGGTTTGGACGAAATAATTTGAAACAGCCGAAAGTATTTGGAACATTTCTAAAAGAATTAAAATTAAACATGTCTCATCAGTCATCAAGTCTGGCTTTTTCACTCTTTTTCAATACTATATATTATATATATATATATATATATATATATAATATATAATATATATATATATATATATATATATATATATATATATAATATAATAATATATATTATATATATATAATAATAATATATTTCTTTATGCATCACTTTGCCTTTCCACTAGATGATAGGGTCAGGGTGGTAACATGCTCGAAAATAGTCACAGTTAGTTAAGTAGAAGAACATGACGTAAGTCGAAAGGAAACCCCCCTTCCCCACCCTGAAAGAAGTGGTGATTTCGGAATCTGAAGGGAAACTGATACTAAAAGTAGTGGGGAAACGCTAAGAAAGAGGAGACGTAATAGAAAGTTTAAAGAAATAGAATTAATTGTCCTTATCTGATCTGAATATGAGGCCTTGCTAAACATACAACCTAATTTGAGATATGACTCTGTATGTAATCTAATTCAAAAAGGATAATATTTATAAGTAAAAAAAAAATATTATAGAAACCATTCTCTTTTATCAATAATAGATAGCAAGTAGGTTGACTTTACTCTATACAGACTGCTATTAGAATTCAATGCAACAAGTTAAACATGTTAAATTTAAAATTTCATATTAAATGAATAATAGGTGTTCCTTGTGATGGGAAATTATTCCCCTATGCAAGAGAAAAGAAGATATATTAAGCTTTAAAGCATTAGCTCAGACGATTGTGGAATGTTGATTAGGTGGTATTAGATATATAGAGAACTCAAATTGAGCTTAATTTCCCACTTGAAGAGAATAATGGTAATAATTTTACCGATGGAACTGTGTTTGAAAGTTGTGGAAAAAGCTAGAAGTTTTTAAATTAGTTCTTAGAATGCAAAAGGAAATTGCTGCTAGTGCTATCTATCCTCTAGCTAAAGGTTTGGGGGCGTTGACATTTTCAGACTTAAAAGAAACCAGAAAATAATAAAGGATAATTATATCTTGTATACAAGATAAATTATATAGAATAATAAAATATGTTGTTTAATAATAAACACATTACCTAATAATTTATATGTAAAATAACACAGGCCAACAAATTTTACATTTTTTTCTGTTATCTATGATCCTATATTTGTTTCTTATGTATTTTGTTATGCTGGTTTCAAAAATCGTATGGATTTTTGTATGTCGCATCCAATTTTGACACATGGAAGAAAAATTCAAAAAAAAAAATTATTTTTCCTTGCAATAGACAAAACGAAATTAGGCATACAAACAGATAATCTAAATAAAATATGTCTTGTCCAAGTATAAATGCTGAAATTTTACATTTATTGGACAAATAATAAAATAAAAAATTTAGCGGTTTTTCATTTATAAAATGGTAAAAAACATTTTTGGCATTTTTTTAGTTCTCATATGAATAGCGGCAAAACTGGAAGTTGTAGACAAACACCAATATGAATTCAGAGAAAACAACTACATAAGAACGAAGTCTCATAATACCAAGTCATAAAAATTTTGCTTTCTCCAGAAATAATAATAATAATAATAATAATAATAATAATAATAATAATAATAATAATAATAATAATAATAATAATAATAATAATAATAATAATAATAATAATGAAAATAATAAAACACTGGGGAATAAATTTTTGTTGACTTGTATCAAGACTTGTAATTTATGTAGTTTTTTTTGCGCTGAAATCCAAATAATATATTGTTGTTTGTCTATAAGGTCCAGTTTTTCCGCCATTCGCTTGAAAACTAAAAAAAATTAAATATTATTTTTTTAAATATTATATATATATATATATATATATAATATAATTATATATATAATATTATATATATATATATATATATATATATATTATATATATAATATATATATATATATATATATATATATATATATAAAATCTTAATAATATATATAATATATAAATATATATATATATATATATTATATATATAATTATATATAATATATATATATATATATTATATATATAATATATATATTATATATAATTAATATATATAGTTACAACTACTAATACATTCACAGTTGGAGAAAAATAAGAATCCTTTTATTCTTTCCTTCTGGGTTTCGAATCCGAGACCTCGCTGTTGGTATGATAAGCGTTTTATCACTTGATCACGAAGACCTAGAAGGAAGTTTAGCTTTGAAAGATTACTTTCTTTCTAACAAGGCATGTCAATACTTTGACGATGACCTTTGACAATCTCTCCCACTCAGACTCTGGTCAAGGGTCAAACAGGACTCCATTCAGATAGAGATAATGTATCAATATGAATTTTTCAACTGCTAATACACTCACAGTTTTAAAATATAAAGAATCCTTTTATTCTCTCCTGCTGTGTTTCGAACCCGAGCCCTCGCTGTTGGTATAGAAAGTGTTTTATATTTTATAACTGTAGATTTGGTAGCAATTGTAAATTGGTTATTGACACAGTATCTCTCTGAGTGGAGCCCTGTTTTGACCCTTGACCAGAGGGTGAGTAGGAAAGCTTGTCAAAGGTTATCGTCAAAGCATTGACAGGCCTTAAGAAAGTATTCTTTCAGTTGTTTCCTTTTAACACATCGTGGTCAAGCAGTAAAACACTTGTTATACCGAGCAGCAAGAACTCGGGTTCGAAACCCAGCAGAAAAGAATAAAAGAATTATTAATGTTTTCAAACTGTGAATGTATTAGAAGTTGTAAAATTTATATTGATATAAAATATCTCTAAGTGGAGCCCTAAGTGGAGCCTCCGTTACTCCGTTACTAACGGAACGGAAATAGTTTTTTCAGTAACGGAGTAACGGACTCGTTACTTTTCTTTCATGTAACGCACCGAATAAGTTCCGTTATTTTTTCCCCGTTACTTTAATGTCGTAATTTGTCACGCTTTGATGCAACTAATTGACCACAACTCAAGCAAAAAACCTTATAAAATATATTATAAATATATATATATAATATATATATATATATATATATATAATATATAAATATATATATATAAATATATATATAATATATATATATATATTATATATATATATATATATATAAAGGAAATCTGCACTAGAATAATGAATAGGGATAGTGCTTTCGGTAACTGACGAAATGAATGTGAACTATAGTTGTTGGGTGGGATACACTTCGAAAAATCTGCATTAACGTTAGTTAGTAATGAAGAGTTGATAATAAATGTGTGTGGGTTTGATAATGCAAGAGAGGAATAGGTATTTTGAGGATGAGGTCATTTAGTAAGGAGGAGGTAAATGGGTAGAGCGAGAAAGTTGAGAATGGTAAATCTGCAGGTATAAGATGAATTACCGGTGAAAATGATCAAGAACTGAGGCGAGATAGGTGATTGATTGGATTTGGAAGTTTTGTAACAAAGCATTTATGGAGGGTATAGTTCCGAAGGAGCTGAAGTGAGAGCAGTAATAATGCCTTTTATAAGGACAAAGGGAGATAAAGGATAACTCTAGGAATTATAGGGGTATTAGTTTATTAAGTGTAGTATGGAAGATATATACTGGTATTTTGGTCGAAAAAATGCATCAAGTGACTGAAATACTAATTGTTAAGAAATGGTACGTTTACAAGTGGTAGATAATATGTGGATCAAATCTTTTTACATTGAAACAAATGATTGAGAAAATGAGGGGAGAAGACAGAATTAAAATTGTATTTACTTTTGGGATTTACAAACAGGAGTATGATATGAAAATATTTGAAGTCTATGGCAAGGTGTTATTGATATATGGTGTTGGTGGTAAACTTCTGAATGGAATCAAAAATATGTATGACGATAGTGAAGCGTGCCTAAGAATAAATTGAGTTGAAAATGATTATTTTAATATTAATATCGGAGTGAGGCAAGGATGTGCTATGTCTTCTTGGTTATTCAATTTTGTATATGATTGGGTTATTTGAAGAAATAGAGGTGGGCGGTGGCAAGGATGTGATTAGAATGTGGAGAATAAAAGAGGTGGAGGTGCCCCTACCTACTATACGGAGATGATTTGGTTTTGTGTGCGAATCTGAGAGAGTTTGAGAGGATTGTCAGAGAGATTTGGCAGGATGTGTAAAAGGAGATTTTTGAAGGTAAACGTAGATAAGTGTACGGTTATGGTTGCGAACGAGGACAGTCCTATGTGTGAAGTTATGTTATATGTGTGAGCAGCTGGAACAAATGTCGAGTTTAAATTTTAACTATGTGTG
>JABUQX010139335.1:0-7500 GCA_015478945.1 Trachelipus rathkii | reverse complement strand
CAGGGGAAATTAAAAAAAAAATTAATTTATTTTAATTATTTATTATATATATACATATTAATATTAGTAAAAAGTGCAGGCTTTGATTGACTTGAAAGACCTTGAAAGCTCCAGTCTCGAGAGAAAAGTTGCCAAATGTCGCTTTATAAATATAATTTGAGAAAATATTTATTTTTTTCTTTTTATATTCCTTATTAGGGGGTTCGAGCGAACGGAGGGACAGAGGGACGAATCCCCCCGATCGTCCCCGGTAGGCGAGAACCCCGACTCTATCTATCTTTCTTGTTTACCCGTGGGTATTTGTCCGTTTAAAAAAATTCAACATTGGCAACTTTCCCGTCATCAGTCGTAGTGAGCGGCATCATCGAATTGTCAAAAAAACTGTAATATTTTCAAGATTTTTAACAATTTTTAATTTTTTAAAAGCGTTATTTTTATTTTTTATAATTTCTGCAGGTAAAAAATGTCTCTCTGATTAATAAAATGATATTTTTTTTCGTGTAGCTGTTATAGTTTTCTTGTTACATGCATGATGCTTTCGGGATGCTGACCTATATATATAATATATATATATATTATATATTATATATATATATATATATATATATAATTATATATATTATATATATTATATATATATATATATATATATATATATATATATATATATATATGATATATATATATATATATATATATAATATATATATAGTAGGAGGTGCTTTTGGGGAAAATACGTACACGGCTGTGTACGTATGTACGGCTATGTACGTATGTACGTACGTACATGAAAATACGTACACGAAAAAAAAACGGGGTTTTTTTTTTTTTTTTCGAAAATAGGAAAAAAAAATAGTTATAGAACAGATGAGCCGCTCGCACCCTTTTCGATAGGAAGGAATAGAGGTATCGGTCTGAAACTTGGAATATAATCTATTGAGGTATTAAGCTCGAAACCGGCGAGTTTTCAAGTCTCTAGGATGTATATAGGGGGTACCTCCCCCCGAGAGCGTAGCTCAAAATGTCGCTTACGCCCTTGTTGCGGCTTCTGAGCGAGCGAAAAAAAGGCTTAAGACGAGTTAGGCTTGAGCGTGATGACGTAATCTCGTCGTAGACGAGATTACGTACCCTGCGTCCCCCCATAAGGGGGACGCTACCCCCTAAAAAATTAAATTGTTCGTAGAAGCTGCTGAAATTCTAGTGTATAGAAGAAGGAGAAAGGAGTCTGAATCTATAGAGTTTGAATTGACAACAGCATCGGAGCTGGCTCCGATGCGGTGCTTGGTTAGTAAATATTGACATAATAATACAATATTGGTGTTAAAATATAGGTTTATAAGATCATAGAGTTCGAATATGAGTGTTTGAGACTTCCTTGAGCGAGGCGGGGACGTAGCCCCCCTTAAATTTAAAATTGCTCGTAGAAGTGCTGAAATTTGGAGTGAGTGCTATAGAAGAAGGAGAAAGGAGTCTGAATCTATAGAGTTTGAATTGACAACAGCATCGGAGCTGGCTCCGATGCGGTGCTTGGTTAGTAAATATTGACATAATAATACAATATTGGTGTTAAAATATAGGTTTATAAGATCATAGAGTTTGAATATGAGTGTTTGAGACTTCCTTGAGCGAGGCGGTTCCATTCATTCTGGCCCGGTGCCGACACGTGTGCGCGCCCGCAGGCGCGTCCGACGGCGCGATCCGACGCGTGCGCGCGCCCCCGGGCCCGCTGGTGCAATCCGCGCTCATAAGGACGCAAACGTGTTGTTTTCTTTTAATAAAATTTTTAATTTTTTTTACTTTATAGTGAGCTTTTGTTTTCAACTTAAATTTTTTTTCAAAATATTTATTATTTTTATTTATTTTTAATTTATTTTTGTTTTTTACTAATTTTTTATGCTTTTCATGTTTATAACGTAAAAATTTACGTTTTTACATACCCTAAATCAGTAAATCAGTAAATCAAACTGCCCTCCCCTACCCCTTCCTACCCATCTATTGATCTATTGATTCAAGTCATATTTTTTATTAAAATTGTTATGTTTTACGTACCCTAAATCAGTATTTCAGTAAATCAAACTGTCCTCCCCACCCCCCCTCCTACCCATCTATTGATCTATGATCTATTGATCTATTGAATTCAAAGTCAATTTTGAGTAAAATTGTTATGTTTTACAGACCCTAAATCAGTAAATCAATGATTTATGATATCCTCCCCTCCTCTCTCCTTCCCATCCATGATCTATTGTTCTATTGAGCTAGTGAATCATTTATAACATAAACGCAAACCTTTTCTTATTCATTAGTGTTCAGATACAATCTAGAATGGACGTTGGTAATTTAAGGTTCCGCGCTCCTGCTCCATATGTTTTGTGTCTGGTCCACAGGTTTTATGGGAAAAACCTTTTCTGTTATTAAACATTTTAAAAGAGGTCGAGATTTTCGAACAACAACCTGTTAAAATCATATGGTGCTACAGTGTTACAAGAAAAAGTTTTAAAGATTACAAGACCGTTAATTCGAATTTCACGACAGGTTATATGACATAAACAAGCCTTCAATGTTTTACCAGGGCATAAACTTATAATTTCTTGATGATCTGATGCATAAATTGAATGAGGATATAGCAGAAACTTTCACAGTTTACTCTCATCATTTAAACATCACAGTATTTTTTCATAACACAGAATTCTTTCATCAGAATAAGTATATTAAGGGATGTGTTTTTAACACACAGTATTTTAATCTTTTTCGAACAAAGAAGGATATTGAGTCAGGTCAATTTGTTGGCTTACCAAATGTTCCCCTACTCAACTAAGAGTTCCTAAAAGTATATAAAGAAGTTACATCCATCCCTCACGGTTTTTACTCTGTGAGCTTCATCCTAAGAACACGCATAGAGTGTTACTGCGTACAAATATCTTGCCTAACGAGATTGAGACAGTATACATACCTGAATAATGAGTACTCTAGTAGCAGATTATTTACCTCTTATGAGAAAATTTAAAAACCTGAAACCTTCTGAAAAACGTAAACTGATCTGTGAAGAAATTTATACAATGTATAGCAGAAGTATGCCTAAATCTTATAAAAGGAAATGTTCCTTTAAACAGACCTCAGAAGGTAAAGCTACGTCGTCATAGAAACATCATTAAAAAACTAAAATAAAAAAACTTAAAAATAAAAAGAAGCTATTACAGAAAGGTGGAGGTGTGTTCCTACCTTTACTCTTTTCCGTTATAGCCCCTTTGATAACCAAGTGGCTTGCTCAATGATGAAGAAGGTAGTGGTTTTACCCTACAGCGATTATGAGAAGATGAAATATAACACTGGACCCCTACCTCTGCAACAGCATCAACAGCAACAACAACAACAACAACAACAACAACAACAACAACAACAACAACAACAACAACAACAACAACAACAACAACAACAACAACAACAACAACAACACAACAGCAACAACAACAACAGCAGTTCGAACAATCCCAATCAAACCCTCAACTGCACCAGATTGGGTATAACCCTTATCAACCGTTGCTTCAACAGCAGCCTTTGAGTTTATATGATCCGCAAGTTGAACAGATAAATAATTACGAGAAGGAACTGCATCAAATATTAAACTCTGATGTTAACATTCATGAAAAAAGAATCCTATATCAAAATGCTATACAAAAATTAGTAGATCTAAAAGTTTTATTAAATTCACCTAAGGAAGATTCAGTTCTAGCACCAAATACTAAGATTGATGTGAAAAGAGAAGATAATTTTAAACATGTACTCAAGGAAAGCTTACCAATGAGGAGTAAGAAAACAGGTATAGCTCTATATAATATTTTAAAAGATCAGATTACATGGAATGAACTCGGTCTAAAATCATTATTGACGGAGAAACAATAGCTGGATCGAATATTGTTGACTTGATAGCCGATCTCTCCCGTGATTGGAAGAAGGCTCCTGTAGCAGGATGGAACAGGATCAAACAAGAACTTCAGACTATTAATTTTCCGAGGACTTTAATCCAGATCTGGATAATATTCCAATGTCTCCTAGACCTGACTCAAGTCCTTCTGGTACTTCTTTTGCATCGGATAGATTAAAGCTGATAAGTAGAAGTACATTACGTTCAAGTGTAGGAAGAATAAGAAAAAAACCATACATCGCTTCAAAATGGATTAGTTCCTAATTATTTATTGTAATTTTTTTTTATATGATTGTATTATTAATTTAAAATATTATATAATCTATGTTATCTTTCTGTATACATTTGCTATGTTTTTAGACGTAATTTAAAATAGTTAATATTATTTTGTAATTAAAAATAAAATATTTCATATATACATTTGGTTTTATATCACCTTTCAGTATAAATGAATATAATTTTTATTGTTAATGTCATTGTGAATCATGGAGGCTAAGGAAGCGGTCGATAAATATTACTTTGATGTGAGGCAGCCGTACAGTTATGGTGGTTTTTCAAGGTTTGCATCAAAGTTTCCTCAAATTAATAAAAAAGAATTGAAAAAATATTTAGAAGGTGAGGATGCTTTTACCCTACATAAACCTATACGAAAAAAATTTCCGACACGGAAAACTATAGCCCCGCATTTAGATAACGTATGGCAGCTAGATTTGACAGATATGATAAAATATAAATCTTACAATGATGGGTATCAATATATTCTTTTTGTGATAGACGTATATTCCAGATACTTATGGTTAAGGGTTTTAAAAGATAAAAAATCAAAGACTGTTGCTGCAGCAGTCAAAGAAATTATAAATGAAGATGATAGATATCCTCAAATGATATGGACAGATAAGGGTACAGAATTTTTAGGCAAAGAGTTTCAAGAAATAGTTACTGAGTATGACATAGGGTATTACAACACATTTTCAGTTAATAAAGCTGCAATAGTTGAAAGAGTACAAAGAACTATAAAAGAAAGAATGCATAGGTATTTCACGAAAATGAATACATTTAAATATTTCGATATACTACAAGACCTGGTTTACTCCTATAATCGGTCTTATCATAGAACACTTAAGAATACCCCTATAGAGATGGTGATGACAAAACCTGCTTACTATCAACTCATGAAAAATAAAAATAAGCACGGGTGTTAAAGTAGGAGATTATGTGAGAGTATCCAGGACTGATGAAAATTTCAGAAAAGGGTATGAAGCCGGTTGGTCGAGAGAAGTTTTTAAAGTAGATACCATCAGAGAATTCCCTAGAGACATGTTAAAATTATACTATCTTGAGGATTTAGATGGTGAAAAAATAAAAGGAGGATTCTATAAACAAGAAATACAGAAAATACGATTTGATCCTAAGAGTCATGAGTATAAAATAGAAAAAATATTAGGTTCTAAAGGGAAAGGTAAAAATAAGCAGTATCTTGTCAAATGGGTAGGTTACCCAATGAAGTTTAACAGTTATATAAAGGCTAGCGAGATTAAGAAACATTGATCAGTTTACGTTAAGGGTTTTCGAGAGTGAAAACATTTCATTGAGCGTTGCCATCATCGGCTTCTATGGAATTATATCCGGAAAATAAAATATCAGACTTTACTACAGAGTTATTGAGTCCCATAAAACTCGAACGAGAAATGTACGAAGTTGGGTTATGCGAAATGATACTGGATGCGCTTGTAGAGAATATGCCTGAATCACATACGGCATTTGTAATATTTAGAAGTGTTGAGAATGTTAAAAACGTATTAAAAATTAACACAGATATGAGTGTTATCGAGAGAGCCGATAGAGAATATTTCTATGAAAGATATTTAATAAACAGAGGTCTCTATAAATCTCTTACCGATGTGTTCGTAGATTTGAACAAGCAATTTAAATCAAGTCGTATATGTAAAGATTTAGTATTTCTAGTTAATAGAACATTCAACGAGGACAATGTGTTAATCACCTTAAAGTCTCAAGCTCTAGTAAACCTGAAAGATAGAAGTTTATTTATTTTCCACACTTCAGACTGGTTTCGTAAATGTAGTTACTTACGTGATGACACAATATTGAGAATTAACGATATCAAAGCGCCTCTAAATGAATTAATACATTATATCCCCACGATGGAAGAGTATTTAGAAAAGCTTGTAGCAATAAGTTTTCCTAGTGTACACTATATACCTCTGAATAATGCTCAATTTAGAACCGTAAGAGTGTATATAAGAGATGTCGAAGGGAACCCTTACCCATTCACATATGGTACAGCTGTGTGTAAAGTGCATATACGGAAGAAGCTCCGATAGTGTAAAGAGTCTAGCTCGTAAATAGTTGTATATGAAATTGAGAAACTGTAATCATGACCTCCGAAGATCATTTCTATCTAACGCTGCCCTCATCGGCCTCTATGGATCTACATCCTGCTAATAAAATATCAGACTATACAACCCAATTATTGAACCCTATAACTTTTGATCGAGAAATGTACGAAGCAGGATTAAGTGAAATAATTCTTGACGCATCTGTTGAGAATATATTAGAGTCCCCCTCGGCATTTATAATATTTAGAAGCGTTGAATATGTTAAAAATGTATTAAAAATTAAAGCTAAGACAGACATTATCGAACATGATGGAAAAGAATATTTCTATGAAAAATATTTCATAAGTCGGGGTCTTTACAAATCGGTTACTGATGTGTTCATGGCCTTAAACAAAAAATTTGAAACAAGCCTGTTATGTAAAGATTTAGTGTTTCTTGTTAATAAAACCGTTAACGAAGATAACGTGTTAATCACCTTAAAATCTCAAACTCACGTGAACCTGAAAGATAGAAGTTTATTTATTTTCCATTCTTCAGCCTGGTTTCGTAAATGTAATTACTCGCATGCAGACTCAATATTAAGAAATAACGATATCAAACCATCTCTAAAGATCTAATACGTTATATACCACCGATGGAGCCGAAATATACTGCCTCATAATAAAGTTATGACACACCCGATGTCATTTGCATTTTGTATAAATCTAGTGGCATGCCTTCAAAAATAATATAATGTAAATATGTGTTTATCAAGTAATCACTGTGATAATATGGCAATATGTTTACTACAGAAATTTTATATAAGACCTTATCAGAGTATAGTGGGAATTTATTTACTAAAGTTCCTCTTTTGTAAGGTAGTTCATTTTCTATAACGGTAATAGAAAGTTATATATGCTATTCCTTATAATGTTCACTAACTATTACCGTGAGTAAAGATACACCAACTATAGATTCCGATTCATATATTTTATATAAGAGACGTAAAGGTAATTCCATAACTACCATTTCACGACTTGTGAACAGCAGTCCTAATAAAATAGTGTATAAAAGTTAACTCATTTTATGAATGAAAAAGCTCCTGAGTATTAAATAATAATAATGGAAATACTAGAGGTAAACTGAAGTCTTCAGGAGCTATCTAAGATTGCAAATAGGTATATAGTTTTAGGTGGATTTTATATTTGCTCGATTGTTACAGAACGTTTAATAGCTATCACT